>LOEQ01002985.1:130224-140710 GCA_001685075.1 Bramus lutescens | reverse complement strand
CCAGCTCCCATGTGCGATGGAATGCAGGAGGGCTTTCTAGGGCAGGTGGGCAGTGCTCTGTCTTGAGCCATATTTCCTGTGAGGAGTATAAATAGAATATAAATTCATTTTTATTGGAGAGGGGAGATTAGTGGAAATAAAATAATTATCAATAAAGCCTCTCTTTGAGAAAGCTCTGTGATGGTAAATATTTATGTAAATATCATTCTAAATGAAAGAAGTAGTGGGAAAACACTGTCTTATTTGTTTCTTAAATGCATTTAAAATTGGATTTGCTCCTTCTAGAACTGCAAGAGAATACCAATATTGCACCCTCGATTTTCACAGCTGCTGTTGCTGTGGTGTTGCAGCCCACCCAACCCCCTCTGTTTCACTATACAGTGTGTGTTGGTCTCAGATCCTTGACCCTCCCGCAGCTATCAGAGTGCTGGGATTGTAGGTGGGTGTCACCAGACCTGGATCACAAATGTTTCTTTACATCAACAGTACCTGCCCCGTTAGAAGAGTAAGAAAACATTCGACTGCCAAGGATTTATCCAACTAGCAATTTTAACAACTAGTTCAAGCCAGAGCTAGAATGCAAATTTCTATTTAGAATTTCTCTTCCAGTTGCTTAGACTGCCAGGTAATGCTTTCAAGTTCTTTTCCGGTTTCACTGGTTTTAGCTAACACCTAAACATAACATCTGTATAGCCACACAAAGCTAATTGAGGTTTTAAATGTTGAAGCGTGGCAAGGTCTGAATGCGGAAGCCCTGGGTATTCACTGCTCACTGTCTTCTTCCACCTTGTTGGGTGTCTCGGTTGGCCAGCCAGATGAAATGCGTCAAGGCAGGGAAGAGAGTGAGCTCTGGCCTTCATTCCATTCTTCAGCCCCTTCCACACCTCGGCTGTTGACCTTGTGACTCCCTGACCCACATACTTAACCTCTCTGCTCTGCTCCTTATGCATGAGGGTAACTCCTTTTGAATATATCTGACATTTTTCCTCCCAAGGGATTCTTTCCAGTCACAAAAACATGCTGAGTCCATGCACAGGGCAGGTTCACAGGCGCCAGTCAGTCCAGAGAAGGTCCGTGTGGCAGAGGTGCAGGTGAATTGGCAGACCAAAGCCTCCACTTCTCTTCCTTTGGTTTGGAACACCAGTGGCCTTGTTCTTCCCCCTCCCCACGGTCCTGTCAAGGCTGAGCTTCCTTGGCATTCAGCAGTCTGCTTCTGTGTTAGCCTTCCTCCCCAGCCCATTTCCCCACACCTCTTCCAGTGCCTCCTGAGCTTGTCACACAGTGTTCACACCTAAGCCTCAAGAGGGCTGCGGAGAAGCCACAGCTGTTGCCACACAGCTGCGTCCTTACAGCCATGCTGCTGAACTCTGGGAACCTTACTCCCTTTCCTTGGGTCTTCCAGGCAATAGAGTTCTTCATGGACACACAGTTGTTAACTGGAGAGCAATTCACTGCCCTTGTGAACACAGCCTTGGGACAAAAGGGCGGTGGAATCTTTATGTACTATCATTGTGCATCCTTTCCAGTCAGGAAGGTGTGGCTAACAGCACTGAGTAACTGCTTCTTCCACAGAGGTGCACTTGAAAGGCTAAACTATGGAGGCACGGTAGGCTGACCAAGTGCTTGGAAGCAACAGGAGCCAGGGTAGCTATGGTGGTAATGACGTCAGAAGAAGCAGTGAGGGATTGCCTGTGGATTTTCCTCAGGCTTAGAGACTGCTGTTTGGGAAGAGCTGCTCTGGGTCTGGTTGTGCTCTTCTCGGAGACAAAGACGCTTAGTTTGTCTGCAGTACAGATCTTACGTGACAGCCCGCGCTTCTCAGGACAGCAGAGCTCTTCTACCCCAGGCTGCCTCATCTGCCATCTCTGGTATGGCTGTGGCCAAATTTACAGAAAGACTTTTTATGACGTTTTGGAGGGACCCCTGAGAGGGACGTGCAGTGCGGAGAGTTGGGGGCATCTTAGAGGATACAGCAGAAATAATAAACCGGCCTTTCCTTGTGGAACTTTGGGTCTGCCAGTAGTAGAAAGGTGGGTAGGAGTGAAGGGAAGTTTGAGGTGAGAAGAAAGAACAACATAAGCATGGCCGGCCACTTTAAGAAGTCATTTATTAATGTGCAAATATATACGGTGGTTTGTGGTTGTTTTTAAGACAGGTTGGCCTAGAACTCACTATAACCAGAGTGGCTGCAAGCTTGTGTGTGCGTGCGGGGGCGGTTTCTTCTTCAAACTTCCACCCACATAAAAGATAGCAGTGCCATTATACTAATTACAAGGCTACCCACCACACACTTGTCTCACACCCACACTGCCTCAGGTCTCCACTGTTTCTCTGACCCAATACTGGCTCCTGGTTGTGTTTGCCTGATCTGGCCTTCATCACTTTATCAGCAAATAGGCCTTCTTTACTTGTGCACACAGGGAAGTGCCTAGGAACGTATCTTCAACTTTTACTCTTGGAGACATGACTGACAGATGCAAAAATATAAAGTTGAATTCTCTTAGCTCTCTCCAGATAGTCGTTTCAGGCAATGGGGGGCGGCAATTCTGGGTGTACAACTTTGTTTACATATCCTGAGTATTTACCGAAAGTGGTGTTTCAGCATGGAACATGAGTCTACTTGAACTAAGCCGGTCTTTACAATAGTAAGAAGAGTAGTGGCCCTTGAGACGTGAGAAGTGACAAAAGGGAGGAACCAGAATCAAGGACGCAAGCCCTTCCTTTTAGCCTGTACTTGCTGCCGTCTGATGGTGTGCAGCGTCTCTGAGGGGCTCAGTACTTAGTGGTGAACAGCTGAGCTCTCTGGGCTCATCTAGCAGAGGAGTGAGATGTTCAGCGGCGATCTCATCCGTAAGTCTTTTCACATTGGGTTAGTGCCACGTAGAACACATTGAGTATTTTTGCAAGGGTACATTTGGGAGGCTAATTTTAAAATCTGACAGCTTTTGGGGGGAGAAAATTTGGTTATTAAATTTAAATTTTTTTCTTAATGTTTAGATGATGTGTATATCCCTAAATTCATTGCAAAGAATTGCTTTGCAATTTATACTTGGAGTTGAATTTTATTACAAGTAGCAATGACCACAGAACAGCAATTTTTAAAAAATAATTTTATTATTTTTTTAATCTGTTGTTTCTGTGATGCTGGGAATGGGAGCCAGGTCCTTGCTCATCTTAGGCACTCTCTCTGTTCCTCAGCCATGACCCTAGTCCCAGTTACTCATCCCACCCGAGTTTCTAACTCTCTTCTCTATCTTGGTGTTTCTCCCTCCATCTTATTTGGTAATATCATCTAGATGGCATGTTTGGACCTATCAGCCATATTTCCTTTCTGCTCCAGGTCCAGTGGGGGTCTTCGGTGAAGTGATAAAGCGAAGAGGACCCTTGTGATAGAACGGGAGACTTGTAAGTATGTGAGGCGGTCATTAGTAGGAGAAATGCTGGGCTCACAAGCCTGTCATCCTGTGGTATCTGAAGGCTCTGAATCCCATTCTCACAGTTACTCAAAACTGAAGATCCGTTGGACGTGATTAGCAAGATCTGGGACTTCTGGAGTAAGGCAATAGAAGAAGACAGAAAATGGAGACCGGAGGTCAGAAGTGGATCCCAGGGCTCAGAAAAGTTCTCTGTACACGGTCAGTGTTCAAGAATGCGTGTTGAAATGGATGAATATGTGTATGTGCGCATCAGGGCAAGACTTTGCACAGAAGAAAGCAAGCCATTACTTTGCATCAACTCCTGCAATATTTATGCTAACGTAATGGCCTAATTAGAATTTTTTCTAATTGTTACCTGTGCCCGCCTGGGTTTCCAAATGCTAAGGGTTCAGGTAAGAATAGACTCTATCTTTTCCCAAGAGGAGTATCAGGTATTAACGCATATGACGATAGGCAAATCCGTGACCAACAGGTGTGAAGAAACAGTCCCTAAGCTGAGGCTACCGGGCTGAGGCCCCTGTGCTTGCTCAGCCCAGCAGTCACTTTCCAAAGACTTTGAAACCACAGCTTCTCCTCACTAAAGCCAGGTGCGTCAGTCAGCCGGGGCCTGAGGAGCTGTTGGAAATGTGAGTCAACATGGGCAAAACTGGACAGAGACACGCTTAAGTCTGTGGGCGAGAGGGGAAAACCAATTTCTTTTCACCTCAGCTAAGACTTGTTACAGGTAGGCTGCCCATAACCAATGACGACCTCCTGACTGTTTGAGTGGATAGCTAGAAGCATAAACTCTGATTTACAATTTGTTGTCCCTACTGCAAATTTCAGAGAGATCAGAGTAGCCAATGAAGGTCAGATATTACGTAAAGGACTGATTACCTAAAGCCCTCAGACCTCAGCTGGGCTGAGGAACTCCAGACAGGAAATTCAACTGACTGCAGGTTGTCAGAATCCATGAACTCCTAATAAAATGGTCACCATACCAACCCCCATTGGCATTTACATTGAAACAGCAGGGAAGAGACCTGCCGATGGAATCTTCCACCCCCAAAGTTCTCTTTTCTGCCCCAAAAAGCTCCCAATCCCCCTGCATCCTGGTGCATACTTTCCACTCCCAGGGAGAGATTGCTGGCTTTCATTGTTATGATTGAAAGACAACCCTGCTTCTGGGGAGGGGGTCTCCCTTTTCAGTTATTGCCAAGTCACCTCCGCCAATACCAATCTAACATTAAGTTCATATACAAAACACTAGACTAAGTGCCATGGGATGTAGGAAGTCAAATTTGCATTCAGGTCCCAGAACTCCAAAATACACTCTGGGCTGTACACATGAAAACATTACTTATGAAACGCTAGGTGTGCATGGCGTTAAAGAAGGGACAAGCTGTTTGGAACTCAAGAGAAGCTAATTATAATCTTAGAATTGGAAGGAGAGGAAGATGGCTGGGAGACTTGAAAGATTTATGGCTTGAACGAGACCTTGAAGGATGAGCTGGAATAATCCCATGGGCTAAGTGAAAAATCCACACGTCTGTAAACATAGTCTCAGAAGTCTGAAAATTGTGTTATCTTTTCCCGTCCCCCCCCCCACTTCCTTAGGCTCTGCTGGCCCTAATATAGAGGGAAACAGGGGGCCTTATTCTGGCATTGTCTAGATGGCTTGTCACCCTTGGCTGATCTCTGCAAAAAGGTGGAGGCCTTAGAAGTGACAAGAGCGTCCAGCTGGAGCCTGGCCTGAAGCTATTGTCTTGAGGAGCTGGGTATGTGAACCCCACTTGTGAGGTCATCAGCGCTCAAAGGGTCTCGCATGGTCTTTAGAACTTTTCCACTGCCTCCCAGGAGTGTGAGAAGATAGACTTACGCACTTTGGGATCCTGACTGTGTGGAAAGTCTAGTCCTCTGGCAGCTAGGGCCTGGTGAGTGTGGTGAAACCAGCTTTCCTGCCTCTCAGAACGCTAAGTTTTCTGGCAATGTTCCCATATAATTTAGCCTGTCTGGGGAAGCCCAAGCCTTTTCCTTCCTTTTTTTTTTCTTCAAGGCCCAGACTAGCTCTCCCCCAGTGTGAGTTTCTGATGTCTCCTCGGAGACTCGCATTTGGAAACTTTTCGAGCCAGTGAAGAATCAACTTAGAGTACTTTCCTTGCCCTGACCAAAGGGAATATTGTGTGTCATGGAATGGAAAGATCTGAATAGCACTATCACATTGAGGATAACAGGCTACTTGCCTGTTTTGGCACCCAGCCCAAGTTTGCTTTGCTTTGCTGAATGTGGATACAATGGGTTCTGTTTGAACAAGAAATCATGTGTAACAGATGCTTTTGCAAAACCATGGCCACTTAGCAGTCACTTCCATAAAAATGTGCTTCAGCGGCGGACTTCGGTACAAAAGTTGCATCTGAACTTTTATACCATGTTGGATTTAATACATTTGTAAGTAAAACTTCAATTTTAGATTAATTTTCAGTTTGCAGAAAAGTCACAGTAGTACAGATGGTTTTCATATGCTGCACACCGGCCCCCCTAGTTTTAACGTCTTAACGTTAGAATATCATGTTTGTTAATTGATGAACTTACGTTGTTTTTTGTTTGTTTGTTTGAGACAGGGTTTCTTTGTGTAGCCCTAGATGTCCTGGAACTTGCTCTATACACCAATCTGGCCTCGAGCTCAGAGATCCTCTATTTCTGCCTCTTGAGTGCTGGGATTAAATATGTGGGTTACTATAATCACTTATTACTAATTTTTAATGTGTGTGTCCACGTGTGTGTGTGTGTGTGTTAGTTTTCTCCTTCCATCATGTGGTTCTCAGGGACAGAACTCAGGTTGTCAGGCTTGATGGCAGGCGCTTTGACTTGCTATCTCACTGGCCCTGAAACTAAAATCTGTTGTGGCTTGACTATGGGATGTCCTTCACAGACTCACCCAGTGATCCAGGCCCCAGTCCCTGCTCCTTCTCTGCTTCCTTTCATGAGACACACTGCTCTGCAGTCACCTCCACTTTGCTAATGCTCAGCTTCACCACGCACTCAGAATCAATGGTGGTTCATGGACTGAAAACTCTGGGTCCCTGAATCCCAACACACCCTTTCTCCTTAGGTTGCTTCTCTGAGCTCTTTGGTCAAAGAGACAGAAAAAGCTAACACAAGATTTTATTCATATTCCCTTAGCTTTTTTTTTCCCAGATGTCACATATTATTTTTAATCCTCATATTTTCTAGGCTCCTCATAGCTGCTAAGATTTCTCAGACTTTATTTTTGATGACCTTGATAGTCTGAAGTAAGGCTGGTCAGGATATGATATGTGTGTCCCTCGGTTGGAATAGCTGTGTTATCTCTTTCTTATGGTTAGCCTGGGGTTAAGTAGCTTTTGGAGGAAGACCATCGAGATAAAGTTCCATTTGGGGACATCATCCTGATTGTGTGCACAGCAGGACTCACCATTGCTGCTGATTTTCCTTCTTACTTCCTCTCTATGGTCTACTCTTTGGAAAGAAGTGACAAAGGGCATGCCACAGGCAAGGGGTTTTGCTTTGTCTCCTGGGTAGCAGAATACCTCTGTGAATGTTTTTGAGTTCTACTGAACAGAAATTTGCTTCTTTTTTCCCATTTATTTATTTAAAAATTTATCTATTTAATAAATAGTTTATATAATAAAGTCTCATGGATACTTACTTTATAGTATAATAGAATCTGTTTTGTTGCTTGGATTGGAAGGTCTTCAACTTGGGCTCTGTTTTCATCTTGATGTACCTATCTTTGCAAGCTTTGAAAAACAGTTTTCAAAAATCGCTTTGGGACTGGACAGATGATAGCCCAATGGTTAAGAACACTGACTGCTCTTTCAGAAGACCCAGGTTCAATTCCAAGCACCCATGAAATGACTCACAACAGGCTGAAACCCTTTTCTGGCCTGTGCATAGACACATGCGGGCAAAACATCCATTCACATAAAATAAAAAATAAATTTTAAAACAAAACCCCACCTTGTGGCACTCTGAGATACTTCAGCCTCACCACACTCATTGCCTGTACCAGCCCTAGAGCAGTTATTTCTCAGAATAATTTTGGTTCCTGGGATTGGAGAATGACTTTAGAGGTAAAGGCCTTTGGGTAAAACTTATTGCTATTGAGACATCTCTGTTCACTGATACTGTCAGCTGATGACGTGAAGAAATATGTGTGTATTCGCAGCCTAGTATCTATGTACAATGATAAATATTGCTGTCTTTGTCCACGTGTATCTGTATTCAACTGAACATGAACTCGTATTGACTCTGATTCCATTCTGCTATCACGTGTATCATTAGAGTAGCTTTTCCTTATTTAAATTGCCCCAAAGCTGCTACACTGGGTGACCTGCTTCCTGCTGCCCATCCTCCACCTCCTTGTTTGTTTCCAGTAGTATGAGCAGTGAGTGGTCTTTCTGCCCCCTTGTCTTATGGCTGCCACTCAGCTCCAGACTGATTTAAGCCAGGGCCCTTTTTCCTCCCAGCCACTCAGTGAGGTTGTTCCCACACCTTAAACACAATCAGACACTTTTTTAAAAACCACAACCCACACTTTGTTTTGGGATCCCTTGACCTGTTGAATTTTTTTTTAAAAAGTATATTAAAGTTCATTCTTTGTGTGATAAAGTTTTCTAGGTTTTGACAAATGTATATTGTTGTGTAGATAGCATTACAGTATCATATAGAATATTTTTGTGGTACTAAAAATCTTTTGCTATGTCTAAGGGTCAATTCCCAGTCGTACCAAAACAAGAAGCCCCATACACACAAATTCTCACTCACCTATTTAAATCATTCTCCATTTCCAAGAGTCTCAGGCCACATTGATATATTTGCTGTCTTTATAGTAATTTGACAGATTAAGGTTTTAAACTTTAAATATTCTCAGATTGTCTAATATTCTAATATGAAGTCTTATTCTTTAAGTTATATAGGTATTAAGTATTATAGGTCAATAGTCATTCATGTTTGTCATACTTTAGTAAGACTAATCAGGTTCTTTAGATACATAGAGATTGTAATCTGCATAGATAGGTAATCTTCAACCACTTCAAAGAGCTGTAGAATATGCCATTAAAATAACTTAGGGTTCTGTTGATGTGACACCCTATCTATTCCCAAGAGAATGTTGAGCACTGGACACACTCCACTTGGAGCTTGTTTTCTTCTTGGCAAAATTGGTCTTTGGGCAAGGAACTGCCCATGCCACAACCACTGACAAAATACACGATGTTTGGACAGGACAAGCAGGATACAAGAAAAAAGACTGCCAAACCTTGCCAAGACAGGGTAAGACGGTTCTAAAAAAAAATTTCCTGTCTTGGAAAATGGTCTGTCAGTTATTCTAGGCCTTAGCCAATGTTGGTTGCTTCAACATTGCAAATGAGACTTTGGGTGATTGCCCAGGTAGCCAGTTGTCTCTGTCATCTTTTACACATTTTGGAAGCTGCTTGATTGTACTCCCTGCCTACTCAAGTAATATTATCTCCCTTCTCAGGCCTTTGATGGGGTTGAAGATTAGATAGTCATAATTACTTTCCTCTTATGATTTAGCCACACCATTTCTAATATAAGACTTAGACTCATTAGGGTAGAATGATTACTGAAACATTTAGCATATGTTCCTTGATTAATATTGTTTATGCTGGTTGTAATTGTAATTTTTATACTTGATATTTGTTCTTATTATATATAGTTTTGTATTAGGCTTAGAACTCTTTTAATTTAAACAAAAGGGGGAGGTGCTGTAGAAACTCTTTCAGCAGTAGCCTTTAAGATACCAGCCCACCTGTGCATGACCTCTTATTGACGATAACATAAAGTGTACTCCACGCACTCCACTCACGTTCATGCAGAGGACTGCGATCTGTGAGTCTATCCCTAAATAAATAACCCTTTATTATGCATAGTTCTGAGCTAGTGTAGGATTATTTTGTAACTTCTATCTTTTGGTGAAAATTAACAAATTCTCAAGACTGGATTTTTTATTGCTTTATAATGTATATTTTCCCCAATTCAGAGAGTACTCTGACTCACTATTTTTATGGCATTGCTACCAGTGATAAAACCCACTTTTAATTCTTCTCTCATCCATTACATCCCACCTGCAGTTCCCCTCCCTCCACTCCTCCCAGTCTCCCTCCTCCCACCTCTCCTCTCCCCCAGATCCGCTCCTCCTCCTTTCCCTTAACACAAACAAACAAAAGCAGGTCTCCCAGGGATATCAACTGAACATGCCATAACAAGTTACAATAAGACTAGGCACAAACCCTCATATCAAGGCTGGACAAAGCAACCCAGTAGAAGGACAAGGACCCAAGTGCAGGCAAGAGTCAGAGACACCCTCCCACTACCACTGTTAGGAGTCCCATAAAACACATTCTTTTCATATCCTTTTTACCTTAAACAGGGCTTGGTGGTCACTCCTATAAATGCTAGCCTTTGGGAGGCTGAGGCTGGAGGGTTGCTACAGGTTCAAAGCCAGCTTGAGCTACACAGTGAAAACCTGTTTCATCAAAACAAAGCAAACAAACAAAAAAACAACAAACCCCAAATAAAACAAAAAATCCCAAACTAAACAGAGACCCCTTCATTAGATCATTCTATTTTAAAGAATACCAAAGGAACATAACATTTTGAACATTGAAATATTTCAAAGAGTGTTTCAGTATATTCACTCATAACAAAAGATGAATGGATAAATACAGGCGTTCTTAGAACTGGCAGAGCAAGCCATTTATACAATAGTTACCCTGGGCATTTATTTATGATACATAAAACCCGAGTACCTCTTTTCATGAGTTTTATCAAAGGACTACTGTTTTAATGGAGGCTTAGAAATGAAACAATATGGAGACCAGAATACCCATTGTCCACGCAATTCAACCAGCTGCTTCCCCTCCCCCTGCCCTAGGGATGCAGACATTGCATCAACACTGAGTCTGACGAGCGTGGCTTCTGCCTGATCACTACCAGGTATATACAGAGCCGCACTGTAGTAATAGGGAGCGGGCCTGCTTTTCGTCCCGCCCGGCTCCCGCACGGCT
>LOEQ01002985.1:106913-130108 GCA_001685075.1 Bramus lutescens | reverse complement strand
GGCCAAGGCAGTTTCTTTATTAACCAATGAAAGTAACACAGACAGATGACCCTCCTACATCACCGCACTGCATGATGTACATTGGATGAAGTGTATAGTCCTTCCTGACTTCTGTCACATCAAAATAAAAGGATATGTGATGTCGCTTCTTTGTTTTGCTCTACAGACAAATTACTCAGTGATTCTGTTTATCTTGCTTACACTGGTGTTTTTTTTTTCAGGTTTGATCGG
Organism: Bramus lutescens; assembly: GCA_001685075.1. Taxonomy (NCBI): domain Eukaryota; kingdom Metazoa; phylum Chordata; class Mammalia; order Rodentia; family Cricetidae; genus Bramus; species Bramus lutescens. The sequence goes on along the minus strand of LOEQ01002985.1, from coordinate 129,877 downwards.
CTTATTGCTCGATCACTTTTATTTTTCTTGCAACTTATCTCTTTCATCTGACCATTCAGGGATGTGCTTGACCTGGTATTTTTTTATTTTTTGCTCTGTCGTTGTTGTTTTGTTTTTGTTTTTGTTTTTGTGAGGCATGGTCTCTCTGTGTAGCCATGGCTATCATCAAGTTTGCTGTGTAGACCAGACTAGCCTTGAACTCACAGAGATTTGCCTGCCTCTGTCTCCTGAGTGCTGAGATTAATGCCAGTGTTACCATGCCAGGCTTGACTTGCTTTGTAATGATCAATTTGCCAGATTACAATTTTTTTAGGCTGAACCTTGCCACAGTTGAACACTGCTACCCTGAACCCCAAGCTATTGTAGCATATGGATACAGACTCAGTAAACACTGACCAAGCTCTCAGCCTCAGTTCCACACCTTGTAGCCAGTGCATATCATGAATTCAGCGTCCACTCTTGGTCTAGAATCAACTTTTTAACCTTATATTTCAGGAAATTTCAAATGTTTAAATTATAGAGAAAATAGTACTTCGTTTCCTCTCTTAATAGCTCATCTGTGCACATTTCATCATGTATCTCCAACGGGTAGACTTAAAATCATAGCCGCAACAATATTATGCTTAAAATGAGTAATAATAATACTACAAAAGAGCCAGTGTTCAAATATTCAACCCTCTTGATTTTTTTTAAAGGAGTTGTGCTATATATTCTAAGATGGCCTTGAACATGAGATTTTCCTGTCTTATCCTCCTGAATGCTGGGATTATAGGAGTGTGCCACCACACCTCACTCTCTAGAGCGTCCTGATGTGTTCTGTTGTTCTGTGTCAAATATTTCCTATGAAATGGTTTTTAGGTTTAGAAACTCCTCCTCCTTCTTTCCCTCCCTCCACTCCTCCCCCCCTTCTTTTACAAAACAACTTCAGACAGGATAGTTTATGTGTCCATCAGAAGGTACATAATGAATGTGTTGCACCTCCTTTTGTGGTGTGGACAGCACTGATGATTATTACATAAACACACGGTGTAATCAGTTGTTAGCGAAACAGTGACAAGCAAACGCTGTCAGTGATGTTCCTTTCTTCTCTGTAAGCCTTGAAAGAGAGTTTTTCTCATGAACCATTTGGTTGTCTGGTACAGTTTGTGCAACCCAGGTGGTGGAGTGTTGATATCCCCCCATTATAAACACTGCCCACCCATGTTACATATCAGATGAGTTTCAACCCATTGTGCTTATTATTTCGACTTTTGCTTCAACTTTTCCCACTTTGACTAATGGTGTCTCCCTGGGATTGGCCCCTCATTCTGGTGTGGCCTTAGCTGTTTTGGATAGCAGTCCTGTTTTCTGGAATAACAAAATGCTTCAGACTCATATTCTCATATGCTTTCTGCCTTAGGCTTCGGCTCAGCTGTGTTTCCAGAGAGTCTGGTTCATTATTGGAGAATAATAGTGCAGATCACAGCCTTGATGGTAGGTTGTATAAAGGAGGATTCCTTAAAGAGGCTGTGTCCACAAACCACTAAAACTGCACCTATAATATGGAGATGTTAGAATGTTACAGGTCCAGAGGCCAATTGCCTTCTTTTGGGTAATTAGCTCCTTGAAGCCACTCCTTGCCCATCTGAGTGTCAAAACTAACAACCTATAACAGAACAGCTAAAATCCTTTGAAATCTACTAACTTAGCAGGCACTAACTTCTACCAATTCTAAGGTAAGAATGCCATCAGATAGCATTGGGATTCTAGAACAGCCTCCCTCCCCCTCTCTTATGTAACTGTAAAATCCATTTATGGATTGGTGGGAGCTAGTGATCTGCTAAGTTTCAAAGGTTTTTATCTATTTGCCTCAGGTAGTCAGTTCTGACACTCAAGTGGGTGAGGAGTGGCTAGCCCAAGATAAGGTACTCAGCCTCTGGGACTGTAGCAATCCCAGTTCGCCACATCACTGTCTTTTAATTGGTCAAGCAATCTTTGCAGACACAGCTTCTTTCTCAGGAATTAGGAGGGAGTGGTGGTGACCCAGGGAAGGCAAAGTCACAATCTGTGAAAAAGGAAAGAGGCATCAGTCTGATGGCACATTTGTTTTTAAATAAATAGAATCAACCAAAATTATGGAAAACTACATATAGCAGTTACACTATTAACATCTTTGGCTAATAGTTAAGCCTTGTTAAATATATTTGCACTTGAACAACTGATCTCCAGAGTGTTGTCATCTTGCAAAACTGAATTCTCTATGTTAATTAAGTCCCAGAATTCATCTTTAAGAGTAGGTGTTTTTTAACTTTAGATGCTAAGGGAGAGACTGACATAATGTAGGAGATTGAAAGTATAGGAAAAAATCAAGCATTTTTTCTAAGAACATGCGTTAAAAATACATTCCGTCAGTAAAAGGAGGCCTGGTATACTTAGTTGTTAGCAACCCCCATCTTTCTTGAGTGCCTTTCTTACTTTCTACTTTCTTTTGGAAAAAAAAAACCCACCAAATTATAATGATGGGATTTTTTTTGTACATTTGTACAGAATACTGTATTTTAAAGCAATTTTCAGGCCTTTACACAGCACTTCGATCCTCTGCCATCTCTTCTGTAAGCCGCTGCTCCTCTGCATGTGAGATAACACATGCTTGCCTATCATGCTTTGCTGATACCAAGGAGCTGAGCAATACAATTATAACACAGAGCAAACTACCATCAAAATCGTTAGCTGCTGGCAGGTGCTTTGTGTACGATGAGCTGGGTGCCAAGGCTACTTCTATTACTACGTGTTCACTTCAGGTGAACTTTAGTTTTTAAGAACAAATTTTGTGTGAAGGTGGGAGAAGGGTGTGTGTATGTGTGTGGGGAGCATGTGTTGCGGTCAGAGGAGAGTTTGCGAGAGTCTGTTCTCTCCTTACACAGAGGATACCGAGGACTGAACGCAGGCTCTTAGTCTTGTCAGCAAGCTCTATCCACTGAGCCTTCTCACCAGTCTGGAACTTCACCACATTTTTAGGGAGAGCTGGTACTGATGAGATTTCGCCTCTCGTGGCTGAATCAGAAGTCCGATATTAGATTTCTCTTCTTTACCCAGCCCTATCCTCTGCTGACCAAGCCAAAGAGACTGAAAGAGAAGGAATCAGATTTTTAAGAAATCTTTAGCTGACAGCATCTGAGTGGGACATGAATTTTAATTTTTCATTTTGATTGATTGATTGATTGACTGATTGACTTTTTGAGACAGGGTTTCTCTGTGTAGCCCTGGCTGTCTTGGAACTCACTCTGTAGACCAGGCTGGCCTCGAATCCCAAGATATCTGCCTTGCCTCTGTCTGAGTCCTGGGATTAAAGGCCTGCATCACCACCATCTGGCTTTAATTTTGTTTTCAATAGAGCACTGTGACCTCGTTGCCTCAGTGGAGGGTTCACTGTTAGGTTTGGGTGAGTTTCTGACCCATTCTTCTCTCTGGGCCTTCCATTAATCACGCCCCCCTCTCTCTCTGGCTTTGGTAGTTCAGTTTCCATCCTGGAGTACACAGATTATTTTGTAGGTATTCTGTTTTTTTTTTTTTATGGTCCCCTAAATAGTAGCAGTACGTATGCAATCACAAAGTCTCAAATATCCCATTATGTCACTTTAAAACAATGTTACTCTTACAGGACAAATGTCAAACCAATATTCATTATTAGAAATGTAGATTAAACTGGCCAGAGAAGGCATTCATTAGATTTTTTATTTAGTGTAATTAATTGCTCTTCTAAATGCAGAATCCTGTAGTTATGCACAGAAAGACACAGAAAGTCTTGTGATACAGTTCTGGATTTATCTAAGTACCCAGAATTCCCTGAGTCCATGTTGTGTGGCAGGCACTGCCCTGTACAAGGCTACGGACATCTAAACTGAAAAGTCAGCCCAGCCCCCTTATTATCTGTAGGAAAATAGTGTAGCAGACTGAAAGTGTAGAAGAGAATGTATTACCGTCGAAGCAATCTTCAATGGTCACAAAGTAAAGGCTTTTGTGCAGAACTATGTCTTGTGGTATAATTAGCTTCAAACACAACCTCTTTGCTATTAAAAAAAAATACAGAAAAAAGCAAAACCAAAAGCAAACATGAGCCAGAAATCCAAAGGCGGTGTCTGCAGTCCTGCATTGCTGCCGTTCACAAATCAGCCATTACTCCATGTTTAACTGAGTACCTGCACTGTGGGAGGAGCTAGTGTTGGGAGCCTGATGGCAAACAGGAGAGACTGGACTCCACGCTCTGTGGCATGTGAAAAGGAGCAGGTGGCTAGTTTCTTGCTGTCTTGGTTTGATGGGATGCCAGAGGTCTCCTTTAAGCCTCAAATGCTAACACATATTGTTTGTAGCAGCCTTTTAAGGAGCAACTGTCCACGTGGCTTTGGGGCTGAGGACTTACCTTCTTCCTTGAGGCCCAGCCCTTGTCTTCATTTCAAAACAAATTCATAGATAGTTTCAAATTTATTTGGTCAACCTCTTGCCTGCATTTGGGTCACCTTGCAAAGTCTGGGAGTGGCTATCCATGCCTATAGGACTTTGGAGGTAGGGAGTCAAAGCTGGGCAAAGGTGGGTGATTTTTGACACTTGAGAGGTGGCAGAGGTACCTGGTGAGCCGTTTGCTCTGTGAGGCTTTCCAGACAGTAATAAGGCATTCCCTGAAGCCGCTGGCATTGCTTGAGTTCTTCTCCGAAGAGAAAGGATTGCTCATCAGGAAGTGATCAGCTTCACCTGGCGGGAATAGCCGCACTGGCCTTCCACAGGCCTTGACTATCAAGGGCACAGGTTTCTAACTATTTGGCTTCGTAATTACAGACACAGAGTTTTGTTGTTGTTATTTTTCCCCTTGCAGTAAAAAAAAATTAGGGAGATAAAAACAGATTGTTTTTGTAACAGAGAGGGTGAGGGGTGTATAAAAGAAGGGGCAGGAAAAAATAAACTACAACCCGTTACAACCCCAGTAAGCTTTCGAGTAACTAGGGAAATGAACCGCCTTGCTCCTCTACCAATCTGTATTTCTAGTCAATGAAAAGACACAGCCTTTGAGGTTCCTTCCGAAACCGGGCTGGCTAATTTAGCCCCTCCCACAAGCCCTAGGGTCTGTTATATCTCTGATCCGTGAGTACCTCTCTCACAGAAAGCCACCCCAGCAAGCAGAGGCAGCAAAAACAAAAACACCCAAGACAAACGAGGAAAGAGGAAGAAAACAAAAAGCTGCCCCTTATGGAAGATATAAAGGGTAAGACCAGAACTGATTTGATTCAAACCCTTCAGGGGAAAAAAAGCCCAATTCCAGAGCAAGTTCTTGAAAGAGGCACAGGCAAGGAGTCTGAATGAACTTTCCCACTCTCTCCTGAGCGAGGCGGAGGGAGCTTTGGGAAGCGGAGCTCCGGACTGCCGCGCAGGCTGGCTCTTGATGAATATTCATAATTAATTGGTATGCAGATCTGTTTCTCTTTTTTTTTTCTTTCTTAGCGGCAAGTAACTGTTTTTCAATCCTCCAGTACCTAAAGAGACAGCAGTTTCATCTGGAGTCATCTCGTCTCGGTTTGAGTCCCTGGTTAGCAGATGCTGGTTTCTGCGTGTAGATTTGTTTTGTTCGAATTTCCTGCGTTCTTACTTCTAGGACCTTAGCAAAGGCTCCTGCTCCTTCTCTGCCGGGAGTTGGACAGGCAAGTTAATGTGGCAAGAGACTGTCACAACAGGACCCTAGAGTACGCCTTGTAAAAAAGGCTGCAAACTTCTTGAGCTGTGTGGGGGAGTGCGCTTGTCCCCGCGAGGGAGAGAGGGCTGGAGGGAGGAAAAGGAAGAGATCCTCCGAAAAGAGCAGGTCATATCTGACTGACCACATTAGATTTTGTCTAGGAAACTACAAGGGCAGACTGGTTTGCACAAATGGTGTGCAGTCTCTGCTTTTTTACCTCTTTTGGGCATTTTCTGCCAGGACGGAGAGCCAGCTGCTTGCCAATTCTGGGGAGCCAGGAACAAAGGGGGAATGTAGGGTCGCAAACCCACTTCATCGCCAGCTTCTAATATGCTCACAGGTTTCTGTCACATAGGTTGCAGAGGGGACTGGAGGATAGCAAACAGATTTCTTCCTAATTAAAGTAGAGGTCAGCTGTGTGGGTTTCCTAAGTCTTTACACTGTGCTGGGACCTGTGTCCCCTTTACCGTGTGTACTATGCATCTCTCTCATCCATATAAGGTAAGTGCTACCCTTATCGTGTCTGTTTCCCAACGAAGAGGGCAGCTCACCTTGCGATCTGATCCGGTACTTAGGAAGTGACACCTGTGAATGCAGGCGAGCATTCTGTGCTTAGGCAGTGGTAAGCATGGGGGCAGGGGGCCAGGGACCTTCTACTGTCTACTCCTCCACGCTGCCGCTCTGTTCAGAGGGCTCTCTGGGACACAGAGTGTGGATCACTGGGTTCTAGGCTTGTGGATCTCTGAAGCTACTGGGAAAGAGTCAGTGATGGATCCTAGTCTGTGAGAGAATTCGTATTTTGCAATCAAGTTTCCACTACCAGTTTCAGTCGGTTAATGGTAATTCTTCATGGGGGAGAGGCAGACATTGTTATTATGTATGGCCTTTACCGAGAGAGAATCTGAGCTTGGAGGCGGGACTCAAATGTCCATCTGTCAAAAAGTCTAGATCTGAGGAGAGTTCCTCTGCTTCTGGTTTCTCTTCTGAACACGTGTCCCCACCCCCAAGTAGCCCTCACCAGCCACTTTCAGTTCCCTGGGGAACTGGTATTTCCCCCTGCCCCGCCTGCTGAAAGGCACTTTCCTCTGTCTTGAAAGCATATTTGACCACTTTTCTTTATCCTGGAGCCAACCCACCTCTGTTTGAACTCCAGTGCCATCATTTTTACTGTGAGCCTCAGTTTCTCACCTATGAATTGAGAATAAACCTGCCTCAGAGGGTTATAAGGACGGAGGAACGATCTACACGAAGTTCCTAATGTATACTGTGTACTCAATAAATGCAGACTGTTGCTGTTGCTCCTAGATTTTTCTTGAGTACTGCTCTCCCCTTAAGCCTCTCCCATACTTTCATCTAGATCAGTACCTGCCTTGCATGTGTCTACAATTCCTCACCCTTAATGTTTAAGATGGCACTTATCATACCCACCTATTTCCCTTATCTCTGTGTCATTTTCCAGCCCCAAACAATAACCTCTATATTCATCTTTGGATGTATGATATCCAGCACACCTTTTTGTCCCCAGCCTTAAAAGTCATGGTCACTTTGTTGTCCATGTAGGCAGAGGGGGAAGGAGAGAGGCCTCAGTCATGACAACAGGGCAGAAGACAGTTGTGATGCTAACACAGTAGCCTCAGAAGATGTGGAGCTGGGTGACATTCAGCAAGAATACCGAGCCTAGGTACTGACTCAGTAAGAGCCACAAGACAGTCAGTGGCCTGTGGCTGGGCTAGCAGTTTCACCACACGAGGTCTACAACAGGTCTCTGATGTCCTTATTACAAATTAGCTTGGTTCTCATAAGCCACAAGGAGAAGTCCTTGGAGTTGGTAACTAGCCTCTCAGAGAAGATGCTAGTTTCGTCTAGAGGGTGGGGCTTCACAGGCAAGTCTAGAAGTTCTTGTTAGCCACAAGCACCTTGAGCTTCTTAGCAGGCACTCAATCAGTATCTAATAAGCCATTGTTATTATAGTTGATATTCATTCAAGAGCCCAAAGGGTTTACAAGGGACCTTTGAGTTTGTAGTATGACTCACCCNAATTGATGCATACAACTCCTAACCAGTTCACAAACAACTTTCTTGGTAGATACTCAGAAAAACAAAATGCCCCCTACCTCTAGGTTGATGGTCTTAATTGACGATGTGACTTCTTGCCAAGGTACCCAGTTTGTGCAGTAGAGCTCTGGATGAACTTCACTCTCTATCCCTACTCAGCCAGACACCAAATTTTTAGGCTATCTTCTGGCATCCCTTTGCTGTCTCTGAACGAGACACGTGGTTTGCTAGTGCCTCTCTAGTCCCACTTTCTACAGCCCTTGCTGTCTGAGGCAGTGTATTATGGTAATGAAAGAAATGCAAACAGTGCTGAGCCGGGCCCTGGGTAAAATCATAATGTACACTGTTTGTTCCCAGCACCCCTCTTTTCCTCTTCCTGGCATACCTTCAAAGCTGTTTGACAAATATTGTTTGTCTGCCACTTGTAAGTACCTGTGCCAGCTCCTTGGGATATAAACAGTCTGCACATGATGTAGCAGGGAAGGCAGACATATGAAACCAATTCTAATGGAAGCCAGACTCTGTTGAGTGCTAATAATAGCTCACATTGATTATTAAGTGCCAGGCATTGTAATGTTGTATGTATGTCTTCTCATCTAATCTTCACATCAACTCTTTGGTATTGATTTATGTTTGTCACCCTTATGGAAGGAAGTCACTCAGCCAGAGTCACACAGTTGGTAAGAGGCAGAAGGACCATTTTTAGCCAAGTGGTCAGTCTGAAAAGCCTGAACTAGCAGACGAGTCCCCCACCTCCTGAGAGCCACAAGAGCAGTCCGATGGCAGTGCCGTGAGGAACACAACTCGGAGTGATGACTTCCCAGAACACTTCTCAATGGGCTGCTTTCAGCTGGCCTTACAAGGTTAAGTGAAGTACAGTGCCACAGAAAGCCCCTTCCATCCCAGTTAACAACGCTGAGGGAGTTTTTCTTTTTACTAAAGCTGCAGCCTGGCCTGTGGAGTGAAAAGCTGCCCTCTCGTTTCCACATTCCGAGCAGGACCTATTTGCTTCCTACCCTGGAGATTCGAAGGCAGAATTGCAGGGAGTCTTGACCATTGTTGTGGCCAGTCCTGACAATTGTAGAGAGTTAGGGATGACCAACCATGCAATTAAGTAAACATTTACAGAGTGATCAGCTACACATTAAATGATGTCCTTATAATGATTTCCCTCCATAGCAACAGAGTAAGTGATGAGGTACGTCTGGCAGTAGCGATTGCAATCCGAATTGCTTTTAATTGGCCAAAGCGTCTTTTCCTCCCCTGTGGCGCTACAGTTGCTTCTCTATTCTAATCAGTAGTTATGACCAAGGGAGAATTTAATTCAGGTGTGCTGGGCTCGGCCTGTGCGCGGTGATGGCGAGGCCTGTGGGAAATTATGTAGAGTTTATTCCTCCAGATATTTCAGAGAGGCCAGAACTGAGAGTAGCCCTTGTGGTGAAGAATCATCAGGCATCTTGACAATTTGACGGAAGGGGAGAGGGGAGACATATGCTTAGTTGTGTGTGTCCCTGTGTGCGTGTGCGCATGCATGTGTGTTTCTGGGATTGTGGTTTTGAAACCTTAACATGCATATGCATCTTTGAAGATAGTAAAATTCAGACCCCTTCAGAAGCTCTGGGGTGTGGCTGAGGTCCTACAATCCTCTCACAGGCCAGGTGGTGATGCTGACCCTCCATAGCAATCTGACTGTGTCAGAAGGTCATCTCTTAGTCTTGGGGCTTATTTGGTATACTCATGGATCCACCTCACCCCTCCTTCACCCCATACTCTCTGAGCTGCTGTGGGGAGCCACCGAGTATCCAAGCCATGCAGGATAATGGGAAGCCAATTCATTTTTTCCTTTCAGAAGAATATATGCCCTATAACAGGATGTTCAGCCTCTAGTCTGCTAAAACTTAGAAACAAGCCTGCCTTTTCAGCACACAATCTACTGCAGAACAAAAAGGCCTTCTGTTAGAGCTCATAAATATTTTCACATTTAAAAGATTTGTTACTTTTAGTTACGTGTATGTGTGTGTGTTTGTGTAGGTATATGCATATTACTGCAGGTGCCCATAGAGGCCAGAGGCATTGGATCACCTGAAGCTGGAGGTACAGGCAGTTATGAGCCACTGACATAGGTGTTAGGAGCAGAACGCAGGTCTTCTGCAGGAAAGGACATGCTCCTAACAGCTGAGCCATCTCCCCAGGCCCTAGTCTCAACTTTTCTCTGCATTTCCCCATGGCTCCCAGGTCCCCTAAGCTTCCCTTGCTCTCCACTTTCGCTTGAGCAGGGCTTGAAGTTCATGCGTGGCTGCCTACAGAATCCTGTGCTGGACCTGGAAGTCTCAGGGGAGCTGGGGGCTGCAGAGACCCAGGGCTCGAACATTGGGCATGGTCTGTGGGAAAGATCCAGTTGCAAAGGTAGGAAAGTGGATGCAGAGAAGAATGCTGGGATTTCTTTAGGTTTGGGAAATTGAGGGGATCCTGAGCAGAAACCATTGTTGGAGAGGTGAAGCTGAGGAAGATGTTGTTTGATAGGCACACAACTTATACTTTTTTGATTCTGTACTATCAAATTATAGAGACCAAATTATAGAGCTTGATCAACATGAAGAGGGGTGTCCTTTGTTTTTTTAATTTTTTATTGTTTTATGTAATAGTTTTTGACCTAGACAAAATGTCTTTTGCACACACACACACACACACACACACACACACACACACACACACACAAGGCCTGGGATCCTATTGCCTCAGACCCCTGGTGTTGGAATATGGGTATGTGTCACCAAGCCTGGCAAAGAAAAATGCTTTATAAAAGGAGAAAATAAATAACAATGACATTTCAAAACAAAATGGGAGAAAAAAAAAGACTAATGCCCTTGAGGTAGAGTACAAGAAAGTAGAAGATGAAGGAATGTAAGGAATTATTTTTTGTGGTCAAAATTCAAGGAATCATTTCAGAGATGTTTCTCTTGGCCTCATACAGAGTGTGTGTACAGTTCCTCTGTGTCCGGAGGGATGCCAGTGGTCCAGTGCATACCGTGAGAACTCCATGTAACCCTGATTAGGGTGAGGAGAGGGTCTCGAGATTTGGGGGGGTCTGCCCCTCTCATTTCACCTTTCCCAGAGTACTATCTTGAAGGAAAATGATAGCACCACGATCACCAGGCTGTGTACAGTTTTAAAGTCTGGCTTTTAGGCAGGGCATGAATCACAGGTATTTTCCATTTGTAGAGCACATTTCACAGTCACATAGTAAATTTAACAATTTCCATCTTTTGCAACGCCCATAATAATACATGGCTGTGCAGGAGCTTCTTCTCTATTAGTAGGGGTGCACTCTGAGGATGGAATCCTAGAAATAGGATTACTGGTTTAAAACCTGTAAATATTTTCTGAAGTTTTCTGTCATCATTGCTAAGTTACCATCCCAAAGCCAAGTTGGTTCCCAAGGGGTGGGCCCTTTGTTCGACTGCAGCTCCCTGTATTCTGGCATTCCCAACATTGCTCATGATTGGTTAAAACTAATTGTATCAACTTTAAAAGTCTAGTAACTTTTTTAGTTACTAGGAGTCTTTATGATAGTCTTCACACAGTATGTTTAGTCTTTTGCAAATGTCTACAGTCTTTGCCCATTTATTACTAGTTTGCATTTTATGTTTTAATCTAATTTCTGTGAGTGATCCATCACCTAAAGATATTTAATCTTCCACCATACTTTCAGTAGTTTTGTGGAATCTCTTCCTAGTGTTTTCATAATATTTTACTGTTTTTATGAAGAGCTCCAACACATTTTTAAAACAGCTTTGTAGTTTATAAGTAGTTTGATACTGTATTGTTATTACCTCCTTAACCTATGGTAATATATTTTAAGTTCTAAATAATTCATATTTTTGTTTAGATTATTATTAATTTTTCTTTTGCTTCTTAATAGTTAGAAGATATAGTTTTATAATATCTGAAATATCCCTGTAAACATGATGAGTTTTTATAAACCTGTGAATAGTTATGAATGTGATTTATTATTTTTAAAATATAAAATTGATATTAATCAGTTTAATCTCTTTAATTATGTTGTAATCATCTCCAGTTATAATTTTCCTCCATGTGAAATTATAGTGTACATGCATTCACTACATTTGAGAGCATGTTAGTGTGTGTGTATGTGTGTGTAGTGTACATGTGTTTGTACATGTATGGGTGTAGGTTAATGCCTGAAGTTCATGTTAGTGCCTTCCTCAAAATCTGTCCACCATGTTTTTTAAGGCAGGGTCTCTGACTGAACCAGAAGCTACTGGCAGGCCAATCAGCTGTCTATGTCCACCTGTCTCTCCTGCTCAAGACAAGCATTCCCAGCTATGTCTGACTGTTTACTTGGGTGCTGCAGGTTTGATCTCGGGTCCCTGTGCTCTCACAGCGAACACTCTTACCTACTGAGCTATCTCCCTATCCCCAGACTTCAAGTACTTTGAGAGAACAAATTGTCTTGTTTGTGTTAATTTGTGGTAGCAGCCATTATTAGCACACTAATATGGTAAGTAATAAATGGATATGATGTTACTTTAGTTACCACACAGATGGGTTTGGGTCACATGCTGTTCTACTCACTTTATAGATGTTAATTTAGTTTTGAAACGACATTAGAAATTGGTGCTGTTTAATTTCACTCTTACTGATATTTGAGGAATGAGAGCAGTTAAGCAATTCAGCTAATGTCTCTCAATTGGAAAGTGTGGAGTTCAGACTCAAATTCTAGGCGTTGGTCTCATTATTATTTGGAGATATGGTGCACAATGATTCTTCTATTTGAAACCTGCAATGCGGTGGGTGCTAGTCTAGTTCCATAATTGTGGATGATTGTCACAATCAATTTTTAACATTTTGGTCATTCCAAAGCCTCTGCACCCACTAATAATCACTTCCCATTTCCCAAGTACTCCCCCACCCTTCTCCTGTCCCAGGCCCCAGGCACACACAGTCTAGTTTTCTTCATAGCTCCGCCTGTTCCAGCTATGTCCTGTCTATGACGTTCTGTGTCACTCTAGCTGTCTGTGCATCACTTGGTTGCTACAGGAACTGTTTTGTATTTGTTTTTTTGTTGTTGTTGTGAAGGATGCCACTTTGCATGTGTCTGGACAAATGTTTGTGTAGACAGTACTTTAATTCTGTAAGTCTAAATCTGGAGTGGCATTGTTCGGTCCCGTGTGTCTATGTCTACTCATTTGAGGTACAGCTAGACCATTTCCTGAAGTAGATGTGCTGTTTCACACCCCAGAGTGTGATGTTCCAGTGTCTCTGCATCATGGCCAATACCTGTTGTCTATCATTGGTCAGAGCCTTCCTAACAGGTGGGGAGTGGTGATTGGTGTGCTTTGGGTTTTGTTTCTGGATGGTTGATTGCTGTTCTTTATGAGTTCTCAAGGCAATCATGCATCTTCTTTGAAGAAATGTCTATTTGTATTGTTGTTAGCAGAGGCTGCTTGTTTGTTCCCAGTAACCCAGACCCAAAATAAACACACAGAAACTGTATTAATTAAAATACTACTTAATAATAAGCTTATTATTATTTTATTAGCTTATGAATATTTCTAGCTGGCTCTTATATCTTAAATTAACCCATTTCTATTAATCTGTGTATTGCCATGTGGTTGTGGCTTACTGGTGAGGCTCTGTCTGGCATCCAGTGTCTGTCTCTTGCTGCAGCTACTTGGCTTTCTCTGACTCCGCCTCTCTCCTTCTCTATCTGCTTGGAATTTCCACCTTGCCCTATTCCGTGCTGCAGTAGTCCCAAGGCAGCTTCTTTATTAACCAATTGTATTCGCAGCATACAGAGAAGAACCCTACATCAAATTGTTTTCCAAATTTTAAAAGTTTGACTTTTTATTGTTGATTTGCAATGATTCTTTATGTATTCTTTTTGTTCAGATGTATGGCATTTAATTTTTTTCTGTATTCTAAAGTTCTTTCTATTTTTATGATAACTTTTGCTATACAAAAGTTTTACATCTTAAAAATATCCATATTTTCTTTGTTTTTTGTTTTTGATGTCATCTCTAAGAACTCAGTGCCTAGTTCATTTATGCCTGTGATTTTTTTCAATGTCTTATTTTCTGTGTGTATTTTGCCTGTGTATGTGTACCTCATGCATATAGTAGCCATGGAGGCCAGAAGAGGTCATCAGATTCCCTGGAACTAGGTTGCTAATAGTTGTGAACCACCATGTCTATGCTGGGAATCAAACCTGGGTCCTTAACTGCTGAGACATCTCTCTAGATGCCTATGTTTTCCTCAACATTTTTCTGGGTTTTATCCGGATATTTAGATTTCTGATCCTTTCTGTTTTCTCCCCTCTCTCCACCCCCTCTCTCTTCTGAATATCCAGTTGCCCCAGCGTCATTTGTTGAGAAGTGTTGCTATCTTCAGTGAATTATCTTAGCATAGGTTGAGAATGAATTTGCTGTACATGAAAGTCTGTTTCTGGAGTCTCAGTTCTGTGTTCTCTCCAGACTGTCTTGGTCACTATAATTTTGGAGGAAACTTTACAATCAGAAGTTCAAGTTCTATAACTTTACTTTTCCTTTCAAGATTGTTTTGAGCCCCTTGGGTTTTGATATGAATATTGGGATCATCTTGTTAATTTCTGCAGAGAAGCTGCTTGAGATTTTGATAAGGATTATACATTATACTGATAAGAATGATACATTATGCTGAATAAAAATGTGTTTGGAGAAAACTGATTGTTGTTTTCTCTCCAGCACAGTGGCAATGCCTTAACCTACTGCTATTTCAGCCAGTAATCGCAACTCCACAGTTACTAGCCTGCTTCTCTAGCAGAGACCTAGCTGCTCAGGCTGTATGTAGCCTGGCGGGAATTCTGCTCCTGCAGGCACTGGCCTGGCTGCTACACTAAAGGTAGCTTTAACTAAATCTCTACTGTTCTATTTATAAATAAAGCTTGAGGCTCAAGGGCTGGGGTGAAACCTGCTAGCTCAGAGAGGGTGAGCAGCACCTAGCTAACCTTCTGTTCTTGCTGGTGTCTTCCCAAGGCCCATCCTTCTGCTCTGCCAAAACAGAAGAGCCTGTGCGTCTCAAAACTCCTCCCTACTCTTCTAGTGTGTCTCTCTATTTCTCCCGAATGCCCTCTGAGGCTCTATGATTACTTTATGTCAACTAGTTGCTAACTCAGCCTCCTGACCCAAGATTAATTTTATTTAATTAATGCAAAGGCAAGCTTGGGGTTCACAGTGTGATTGAATATTTCCCAACAGTTGTCATTTTAAAACTATCAAAGACAGGTGGTGATAGAGTTCTCAGTAAACTCAGGGCAGCCCTAGTACTGGATTTTAAATAGATGAATGAATCATAATAAAAATAAGCCTGCTTACCCATGAACATGTGGTAGCTCTCTTTTTATCTCCATCTTTAACTTTTTTCAATAACATTTTCTGCTTTTTAGACCATAGGTTTTAGGTTCATTTTGTCATATTTATTGCTAAGTTTCCTCTCTCTTTGGATGCCTTTTTAAGAATAATTGGAGCCAAGCCATGCTTTTAAAAATGATTTATTGATTTATTTTATGTCTATGGGTGCTCTATCTGCATGCATACCTTTATGCCAGAAGAGGCATCAGATCCCACTAGAGATGGCTGTGGGCTACCATGTGGTTGCTGGGAATTGAACTCAGGACCTCTGGAAAAACAGATCTTAACTACTGAGAAATTTCTCCAGCCCCAGACACATGCTTCTTTTAACTGCAGCACTTCTGAGGCAAAGGCAGGCAGAACTGTGTGAGTTCTTGGGCTCATATATACTGTCCATCTTTATTTCCAATGCATCTATATCATTTTATCAAATACACATATATATCCTTCCCCATTTAAAACACTAGCTTTTGAAATGAATTTTCACATTGTTTTGATGAAGGAATTGGAATAGTCCGTGTTTGTTTACTTCCCTTTTCCTTTTGACGCTGGACCTTTGCTTATTCATTGTCAT
Organism: Bramus lutescens; assembly: GCA_001685075.1. Lineage (NCBI taxonomy): Eukaryota > Metazoa > Chordata > Mammalia > Rodentia > Cricetidae > Bramus > Bramus lutescens. The sequence goes on along the minus strand of LOEQ01002985.1, from coordinate 114,138 downwards.
AAATGTATCTTCAAAGATGTGGATGATAGATATCTTACTTTTAAATCTATGGGAATCTGAAAAAGGAAAGCACCTTGCGTTTAAATGTATCTTAATATTGAAGCAGAAATGAACGATTTTGATCTTAATGTGAAGAAAGGACTCAACAGTTCCAGCTTCCCATGCCCACTTTTATCTTAAATGTCTAACCTGTGCCTATTGTTGGCATCAGCACTGGGGACATTAGCTGTCATGCATGATGGCTTTCCTCTTTAGCTATCAGTAAGCAGACTCCTTCCTGGAGACACGTGCTGGTGTTCAACGTGATTCATTTCTCACTGTGCTGTCTGCATTCTTGAGCTCTTAGTCTGGGCTCCTTTCATGATGAGCTATTCTCTTAGCACAGCAAATTCACTTTCCAGAAAGATGATCATCAGGAGGAAGGGCAACTAGCTGTCCTCAGGACAGAAGTCTTCACTGCCACGTCCCCAGGAAAGTTCCTCCAGTGTTTTGGAAAGCCTGAAGCCATAGAAAAGCTGAGGACGATGATGGTTTTCTGCCAGAACTGTTTGTCGTGCTCTGTATCCCAGCGTTACGATGTTTGCAGCAACGTAGTTGAGGATAGACTTCCTTCTTCAGATTGGCCTAGGATAACCCTGCTGCTTTCCAGATGCAGCTATTCTTAAGGGCGTGAGTGGTCCCTCCTGTGATTGCTTTGGTCACTGCCCCTACCTTTTGCCTTAGCTCTTATTATTTAGATGTCTTTGGACTTCATATTTCTTTATTTCCTTTTTGCCTATCTTCCCCTTCATTTACTTTCACCGCACTCCAAGAGTGGTTTCCTAAGATTCCCTCTACATCATCCAGTTTCCCATAACTAGCACCAGCATCCAGTTTGATTTTGGCTTCCATGAAGTCTCTGCATTTGTTCTTTCTCATAACAAAATCTTCTCCTATTCAGTTAAAATCAAAGATTTCCCTTTTTGTCCCTCTTTGTGTCAGTTCATTGATAGAGGTGACTTTCTCCTCCATAGTTCAATTTTATTGCAACATTTTAAAATTATTTTGTGTATGGGTGCTTTGACTGCAGTACCCATGGAGGCCAGAAGAGGGCGTTGGATCTGCTGAAGCTGGAGTTACAGACAGTTGTGCGTTACCATGTGGGTGCTAGGAATTAAATCCAAATCTTCCTGTGGAAGAGCATCCAGTGCTCTTAACCAATGAGCCATCTCTCCAGCCCCATTAAAAAAAAAAAAGTAATGGTTTAAACAGCTTTTACTGGAGATTTATCTCCAGCAAGCCTGAGAGATTTTGGGTGGGTGGTTTATCCACAGTGCTTATGGAGTCAGCTTGGATCTCGTTTAGGATCCTCAAAGACTAGACTCTCACCTCAACGTGGGAGGAAATCTACATCCTCCGGGCGGGACAGCGGTTTCTGACCCAGGAGTGAAGGCAAAAGGCATCTTGAGTATTTTCATGTTTCAGAAGACAGGGAGACTAGGCTGTCAGAGTTCTGTCAATATTGTTGTTCAGAGGCTCAAGACGTCCAGGAAGGACCCCTCTCTGGGACATGTTCTTGCTTTGCTTCTTCCTCAGAGAGGAAAACTGTGGGGCTGGGCAATGAGCTCTGCCCTATGCTTAGCATGTTCCCCACTGCGATGCTGTCGTGGGAGAGGAGAACTATTTGTACCTTAGACAACTCATGAGGGGTGGGAGTAGAATCAGAAACAAGACACAAAAGGTTGCCACAGACATTCCTTTGTCCCTTCTGTCACGCTGTGCTGTATTTCTTTCTTCGTGTGTTCTGTTGTTTCCAAGTGTAGCAGGGTTGGGAAGACGTCTAAGTCCTTGCTTTACTTGCTCCTGGCCATACCACCCAGATAAGGACATGACGATCATTACTCTGTATTCTTTATCCTAACATAAAATTGTTCTATTTTGCAAAAACGTACTTCCTTTTGGATACACAGGTGGATTTTACTAAGACCGTGGGAAAATGTGACAAAATATTTTGACTTGATATTGACGTTGTCATCATGTTCAGTGGTCAAAAGATTGTGCAATTGCTTTAGGGACATTCTAAGAACGAGCCAGCCAGTTAGTGAGCAGTGCGGTGGGGGTTAGCATTAGGCATCTGCAGTAACACCTCAGTAAACGAGGGGTGACAGGGTCACACACTAGAATGAGGACAGAGGAATGGGCAGGGAGAGTTCAGTTTTGACAGCGTTTCTGAAGCAAAGTTGGAGAGGTAACAGTTTAGGCTGCTTCCTGGGGGGAGGGGAGGGAAGAAGGATGTGAGGACTTCTTCTGAGTCACAAGCTAGATGGTTGGATCAATAACTATTTATAAGCAAGGCTGAGGAGAGGTGAGGGAGAGCAGATTTGCAGGCTAGATAGCAAACATCTTGGACACTAAATTGAGATGTCTATAAGACATCAGGTAAGGCATAGGTATTCTGTTGGTTGCTGGGAATTTGGATGGAGATCTCAGAGACTGGGAGACTAGAGGAGCTGCAATTGAGATGTAGAGTTAGTGGTTGGGTGTACAGGCAGGGATAAGTCAGTCTGTAGTACATAGAATAAAGATGGGAGAGAGTGGAAAATGATACCTAGGGAAGCACCATATTGAGAAAGGAGCAAAGAGAGAAAGGGCTTAGGAAAAGAGACTCAGGAGGAATACCTTAAAAGGTAGAAGAAAGTCAAAGAGAGGTTTGGACCTGGTAGTCAGGGGACCAATGTTCAAGTTCACAGCTGCAGAAAAGGCAAGAAATATAGTGGGATATATGCAGCCTCTCTCATGGCATACCCTCCTGTGTCCTGCATCCTCCATCCTGCCCAGTGTGAGGCTGCATCCAGCATCTCTCTTGTAGCATCCTCACCTGCATCTTCTGTCCTGCCCAGTGTAAGGCTGCATCCAGCATCTCTCTTGTATCATCCTCACCTGCATCCTCTGTCCTTCCCAGTGTGATGCTGTATCCAGCATCTCTCTTGTATCATCCTCACCTGCATCCTCTGTCCTGCCCAGTGTGAGGCTGCATCCAGCATCTCTCTTGTAGCATTCACACCTCTGTCATTCCTACCCATAGCCCAGTGCTTTGGGAACTGAGATGCATTTTATGCTTGCTGCTAAAAATGCTCTTCTCAGAAAAATGAGGACCAGCAAGCTGGCTCAATGGGTAAAGGCATTTGCCATCAAACTTGCCAACCTGAGTTTCATTCGTGGGACTCATATGGTTAAGAGAGAGAGCCAATTACCCTGCAAGTTGTTCTCTGACCTCCATATGAAAGTTGTGGATTGCACAGATAAATAAATAAGTGTAAAGGAATAAAACCTCTCATGGTATGTTTTACTCTTTATTTCCTCTAATGGAGGAAATATGGTGACAGGATTGTGGAATTGTTAGTCATGTTGCTTGTGTGGATAGAATTCACATATTAAGAGACTAAAGTACAGGAATCAAGAAAGTAAGAATGGAGGGCTTCATGTGAGAAGAGCGGTGTTAATGGAAACTAGTTAGACCAAACAAAAAGTGAATTTGGTTAATATTTGAATCATAAAAGTCAGCCGACGGGAGATGACCCAATATTCATTCATCAGACTGTACTTGCTAAACAAAGCATGTGCAAAAATGCTATTCTAGATGCAGAGGATACATCAGGAGACAAAATAAACTCCTTGACTTTTATGAGGCTCATATCTCAGAGGAGGGGTTGCGGGAGAAGTAAAGCGTCTGTGCGCTCGGTGACAAGTGTTCAGAAGGGGTGCAACAAGCAAGGGAGATCAGAGGGGGTGTCCTGTGGCAGTTTCTGGGATGAACATTCCAGGTGGAGGGGCCATTAACTACAAAATTCTAAAGGGGAGGGAAAGGCGTAAGAAACAAGGACTCCAGCATAGTTCCGGGTGACTAAGGTAAGAGCCCAGGGACAGAACGTCTAGGTTCTTGGGGGTCACAGAATAGGCTTCGGCTTGTATTCACAGAGAAATGAAACATTACGGCAGATGCCGAGCACAGCCGTGGCCTTGTCCAGTCTGTGCTTTAATAGGGTCACTCTGGAGAGAGACTTTCTAGGATATCACTGTAGTGATGCGGTCCAGAGATAAGGGGAGGTGTCCAGCAATGATGGCAGCAGTGGAAATATTGAGAAAAAATTGCATTGTATCTCTTCTGAAGAGAGAGGCTGTAAAATTTCCCAGTTGAATTTAACAGGAAAGGGAGAGACGGAAACTTGACTTCAAAGACTTGGCACCTTCTGAGGAACTGGAGGAACGGAGTCCTTGAACTGAAGATGGACTACAGATGGGATAAGTTTGGGTGGAGAGATGAAAAGTGTTTATATGAAGTCTAAGTCTATTGTCTTTCCCTGTGGATGTGATAAAATACCTTATAGAAGCAGCTTAAAGCAAGAAGGGTTTCTTTGGGCTCAGGGTTGAGGAGATAGAGACTATCTTGATAGGGAGGGAATGGTGGCTGGGACCAGCACGGTCCAGGATGTTTGGGGCATAGATTGCTCAGCTCTCCACAGGTCAGGAAGTAGAGGGCAGTCGATCAGGCTGGCTGAACCTGCCCCTCAGGCACTTACCACCTGTAGCCAGGCCCTTCTTAAAAGTTCTCCTGCCTTTCAACATGGTACCACCTACTGGAAACCAAGTGTTCAAATGTATGAGCCTGTTTTGGGTCGGGGTAGGCGGGTAGGCATTTTCCGGTTGAACCACAACAGACAGCTATTTTAATGTTAGACTTCAGAGCCAGCCAGTAGATATATGCAGAAATCTGGAGTTTGTGGGAGAGCACTGAGCTAGAGATAATAATTTGAGTTACCAGGAAATATTTAAGTTCAATGAAACTGGATTTAGTTGCAATGAGACTAGCTGAGAAAAATCAAAAAATAGGTATAGATAGAAAAGCAAAGAGGTTTAGGGAACTGAGCCTTGGACTATTCAAGAAGCATGCCCCCCCCCACGTGTCTGTGTTTGTTGCCTGGGGGAGAGGATAAACTAAGGGAGTATGCTGTCCTGGGGAACCAAGAAGAAAGCTTCGAGATGAGGAAGTGGTGAGCTGGGTTTGCTGCTGTTCATGAGTCAAATTCAGGTGAAACTGGAGGTGGGGGACATTAGGTGGCCTTTGTAAGACATTGGTGGAGTGTCGGGGACAAATTATCCATGGAGGTGGTCCTGTTGTTCATCTGTCTCCTCATCCCTATCTCTTTCCTCTGTACCAGAACTAAGGAAGAATTTGTAACAACTGAAGAACTTGGTTGAGAGGGAGGTGAACAAGTTTCCTCAAAGGAAATTTTGAGAGTTCTGGTGTCAGAGGAAGAGGAAATGAACTCCAGGCACTGAGTAACAACAAACATCCACTTTGGCTACATATAGTCTGTTGCTTTCCTTTGGAAACATTTGTGTTCCTGTCATCAGCTCCATGTGAAATCATTTAGGATGGAAACTCTTCCAGCAGGCTGTAGTTCCAGCTCTTGGGTATCCAGATTATAACATCTGTGAAAGAAGTATCAGCCTGAGGAACAAGCCAGTCCAGTTTATCCGTGAGCATGGTGCATCCTTGACAAACGGGTGCTCTTTTCTAGCAGAGAAAATGGTTCTTAGATATTGGCTTAGTTAGGTTTTTCTATTGCTGTGAAGAGACAGCACAAACACAGCAACTCATATAGGAAAACATTTAATTGGGGCTGGCTTACAGTTCAGAAGTTCTGTCCATTATCGTCAAGACAGGACATGGCAATGTGCAGGCAGACATGGTGCTGGAGAAGGAGCTAAGAGTTCTACATCTTGATCTACAGGCAGCAGAAGGAGACTGTGTCCCACACTGGGGGAAACTTGAGCATGTGAGACCTCAAAGCCTACCCCCACAGTGGCATACTTCCTCCAACAAGGCCATACGTACTGCAACATAGGATTATGAATGTTCTCCCTTAGTCAAAGATCATCACCATTTCTTGATAATTTTTTTAAGTATATATGTGTATACGTATATGCTGTAGTGTATGTGTGGAGGTTACAGACAACTGGCTGGATGTAATACTCTCCTTGCACCTTGCTGAAGCAGGGTCTCTTTTATAGTTTCTGCAGGACTGTGTACTCCTGGCTAGCTACCCCCAAGCTTCTAGGCACTCTCCTGTCTCTGCCTCCTGTCTTGCATAGGAATTCTGGGGCTACAGACTTGTACATGGCCTCAAGGTTTTTAAAACTAGTTTGTAAATCAAACTATGGTTTTCAGGTTTGCCCAGCAAACACTCTCACCTGCTGACTTATGATGCTGGTTGCTCTCTGACTGATTTTTAACCTTATTGGACTCTAATTCATTTTGTTTCCAAAATTCTCCTTCACTATATGTGCAGGTCTTTGCAACTACTATAACCAACAGAATGATGTCTGTGAGAGGCAAAAAGGTAGTTCATTTCAACAGGACTCAGTATCAAGTGTTGGTTCAAACTTCAGGAGTCTGACCCCAAGTAGTTTTTTAGGCATATTTAAGCTTAGCACAATTTGGTGAAAAATCTCCTAGTGATAAATAACTCAGTTCCCTGTACACAATAAAGCTTAAAACATGAATGACTACATCGAAACTCTTTGTAAAGTACAGGTGACACTTGCCATAAAGATAGATTCTGTAGATTGGCAAACTCATAATAAGGGCCTGGAGGAGGATCCAGTGTTGTCTTGGACACACAGATATCACAAAGGTCACCAGGCTCTTAACCACATCCAGCCCCGTGGGTGGGTAAGAGGTTATACATTCTTCTCTTTGAAGAGACAACCTTGTGTGTTTGACATTCCCCATTCCTCTAGTGGCTGGCTATGGGCACAAGGACCTACGTGCCTCCCACAACTGCTATGCTTCCTTATAGAGAGATCAGCTTTTCATGTGTTTTAGCGACTGAAAAAACTCTCCTATTCCTGGTTTACTTGACTCACTCCTACCCGTTAGGCTAGTCTTGAGAAACGCACCATGGTCTACACAGGAGAGCAGGTCATACTGATGACTCTTCTATGGCTAAGAAACCTGAAAGGGAAATGGCAGCTTGGCCAGTACTGAATTCACCTACAATACCTTCCTCTCTTTTACAATATTTATTTATATTACATTTATGGACTAAACCATTTTAAGTAGATAACTTTGTATGTCAAAACTAAATGATTGACATTTCTTTTTTAATATTTATTTATTATGTATACCATATTCTGTTTGTGTGTCTGCCTGCAGGCCAGAAGAGGGCATCAGATCTCATTT
>LOEQ01002985.1:75521-95855 GCA_001685075.1 Bramus lutescens | reverse complement strand
AGGAGGCTGGTGAGTCCAAGACCAGCCTAAGAGAGGGAACAGCAAGATGGTGCCAAGTCTACAACAAGAGTTCAATCCCTGGGATTCACATAGTGGAAGGAGAGAATCATCCTTCAAAGTGTCCTCCAGCCTCTACACTGGTGCCCACATACAACACTTTAACTAACTAACTAACAAGATATGTGCATCTAAAACTAAAACAAAAGAAAAGAGCAACAACAACCCTAGCCTGGGCTACGTAAGACCCTGCCACAAGCAAATAAAAGTGTCCCTGTGAGTCAATATCTGTTTGTTCATTCTTGCATGATTTACTGAGTGAAGAATTGAAACTTGCTTATTCCTGGTATGTCTCCTTTTTGTTTCTATTTTATTAGTGCAGATCCCTTTTGTTTCACATTTGAAGTCAGAGAGTGCCAAGCTGCGTGGGTCTTGCAGAGTGCCGCAAGATCCAGAGACCGTGTCATATAAGGAAGGACATGTGTCAGGAGGGGTAGTGAAGATGAAAGTGACTGGTGTTAGCATGGTTGCTCTAAGCCAAAATTGCAAACTTGCTCCTGGTCATTCAGAAAGTTTAATTAAGTATTTAAGAGCTACACACATGAGCTTGGAAAAAGGACAGTGTAGTGCTAGAGTCAAAGTTGCTGCAGGGCCACCAGAGGAAGCTCCTCGAGGTGATAGGAGGGTAGGTGGTCATGAAGAAGGAGGATGCGAAGGAACAGAAAAAGAATGCCCATGTTGCCTCAATGACTCTATCCTTTTTTGTATTAGTTCATCTCATCTCTGTTTTTTCTTTCCCCTTCATTGTTTCTTTCTTCCCCCAACAGCCTTTCCATTCGTTTATCAATTTCTGAATTGATTATCTAGAAATTTTTTTCTTTTTTTTAAGATTTATTTATTTATTATGTATACAGCATTTTGTCTGGATGTTTGCTTGCAGGCTAGAAGAAGGCACCAGATCTCATTATGGATGGTTGTGAGCCACTATGTGGTTGCTGGGAACCGAACTCAGGACCTCTGGAAGAGCAGCCAGTGCTCTTAATCTCTGAGCCATCTCTCCAGCCCCCGATTATCTAGAAATTCTAAGGCTGCTTTTCAACTCCTGGTCCCCTGGACCACAAATCTTACTGGTTTTAGAATTCTTCAGGGACAGTAGCTATTTCGGGATGAAGGCACTGGGCAGATGTTTAGGTCAAGCACACTGAGGTGGAAGTAGACATTTTGATTGAACTTGATACTCGGTTCCATATGGGTTCCACATGGGCTGGGCATGCTCCCCAGCTTTAACATCAGGATTTTTATACCTATGGGGTGTGAGTGTGTGTGTGTGTGTGTGTGTGTATGTGTGTGTGTGTGTATTATGGAACATGTGTCTTAGGGAGTTTCATTGAAAAATCTGAGAAGAAAGCAAATGCANCAAATGCACACTTTGAGAGGGTGTTGAGACAATCAAAATGTGATGTTTTGCGAGTACTACTGCTCTTGTTACCACACTTCCATTTACACACCTAGTTTTACCTTAAAAGTGCCCTAATTCACAACCATTTGTATCACTCACTGTGTGGGAACCTTAAACGGTGACTTTGTCTATGATTTCCCAAAAGTAATCTAGCCTGGATTCACACATGACTCCGGGAGTGTCTCTAACGGGCACATCAAGGGAGCATTTAGAAGAAAACAGGCAACATTGCCACTGGAGTTGAGAGCTAGCATGCAATCTTGCTGCTCCCTTTCTATAAACTGGCACTCCCCGCTGCTCTGGTGGGAGTTACATGCATCTTGCAGCTCATTGCAATAATTTACCCCAAGCCCTCTTTTGCATGTCCCATATTAAATAAGGAATAATCTAACACTTTGGTTTTTATATTATATCTTCTATTTTAGGACTTGACATTATTCTTAGAAATTTCAGCTAAGTGTTGTTGGACTTCTTATTTCATAGATATTCAGGGGAGAGAAAACAATACCCATTTATATTTTTTCCTGGCATTTTGGTGGTTGGAAAAAATGTTTGAATTTATTTTAAGGACAAATCACATGACAGAAAGAATAACAAATATTTGTGGTTGCCTTGGGAACTAGCTTCTAGATATTTTTGATTATGGAAGGGGGAACAGATGTAGAGATCTTTGCAAACATATGTTTCTCGCCAACTGTTTTCTTGTCTGTTTCTGATTATCATATTTATCATATCCTGCCTTCCTGAGGGAGAAATGGAGTTGGAGGCTTTAGATAACCAAATTTGGGTTTATTTAGGGGAAAGGTGGTAATTTGATCCTTCGGTGTTGCAGAGGCAAAGAAAATGAAGACAAGGAGATCCAGTGTCTCATAGTCGTGGATGCTTCTTGAAACTGCCTGCCAGTCTTGTGATGTGGCCCTGATGGTCACAAATATGGTTTGCTTAGGACATACAGACTCTGGAGATGCTGAAAGTAACCTAGGGACTGCTCGTCAGTGCTTTTAGCCCCAGCTCGCCCTGCAGCTCTTTATTCCTGACAACCTCAGAGACCTGGAGACTCCTATGAACTGTGTTGTTTTGTGTAGAGAATGGGACGACCTACAGGGTATGATGACCTGGAAAGAACGCTCTGACTTTGTTCCCCAGTCCTAAGGGACCCAGGAAGTGGCAATTCTTGAGGGCAATCGCTATGAGGCCTTCGAATGTGTAAACGGTGCTTGTGGTGTCTTTCTTTTCCCTCAGCAAACATTTAACAGAGATCTGGAATACTTAGACATGCTTGGAAGGCTTCTACAGGTCCCAGCATTCTTTGCTCTGGAGCTGAGTGAAGGACAATGAAGAAAGAGGGATGGGGTTACCTGCTGGGAGAGGAAGTCTGGCTGGAGGTTGTGCAAGTGGCAGCAGGAAATGAGCTTTAGGTCTGCAAAGCTTTGCTGCACCCCAGCAGACGGAGATGGTAATGGAGGAGTGTGAGTGTGAGGAGAGAGGATGAGGATGGGCTCGGCCATCTGAGGTGACAGGGCTGTCAAACCATGCAGAGTCAGAAAACACAGCTAAAGACTCTACAGCTACATGTTGGCATCTCAAGGAGTAGGTTTTATGAGGACAAAGCAGCCACAGCCCAAATGACCAGACAGCCACTGTGGACTTCCCCTTTCAGCACTCTGTGGTCCTCAGAACTCGGTTCTTCTCTGAGTTTGTTTTCCTGTCTGTATTTCTTGCTGCAGTGACAGGACAGCTACTCTCAGTTCTTATGACTAGCATTCAACAAGGTCCTTGCTTGAGAGTAGAAAAGAATAGAAAGGCAGAGAAGGAAGGAAGGACTGGAGAAAGGGAGGGAGAAAGGGAGAGAGGGAGGGNGGAGGGAGGGAGGGACAGAGGGCAAGAAAGCCAAGCAGAGCACCAGGCATTCAAATGTTTTGGCTTTTAGCATCCTGGCTTGTTTCTTATTAGATGGGCAACATTAGCCAGGTAACTTACCTCCTTTAAGCCAAGTGACTTAATGTATTAATTTTCTCACCTCCAAAATGACTTTGATATCTGTCCTTAGCTTAAAGCTTTAGATGATGTAATGGATACAGGTCTGGCCCCCATACTTACTATTGACTCCAGTAGCAGTTTCTAGAATAGTCTCTTTTGGCCAAGCTCATAAGGTCACAGGAAGCAAGATTGGTTGCAAAGCCAAACCAGCTACTTCTGAAGCAGAGACTACCAGTTCAAGTTTCTCAGAAGATGGCTGTGTAAACTGATTACACTTAACCAAAGGGTGTAGGATAAGTAGGTGTGGAGAATGAAAAATGGAGTTAAATGTGTCAGTTTCTCCTAGAAACAAAATCACAGAACCCCCAGAATGACCCAAGCTTGGGTTCCATTCCCCACTCTCATGCTTAGCATCTGTGTGACTGTGAATGCCTTGGTGAACTCTCTGATCTGGGGTTCTCTCGTGTGCAAAGTGGCCTAGTGACGACGGGTGGCTGCTGCTTCCATGAGCAGTCCATGCGAAGTGCCCGTGAGCAGCAAGCATCAGGGCATGGTACAGGGGAGATGGTTCTGTGAAGCGGCGCTGCTCTAAGGAGGCTAGTGAGTACCTAACAGAAGATGCTGGAGAAGGAGCTGCGTTTGTCTGAGCGCCTCCTTTCTGAGCCCATCTTCTGCCCCTCCCCCACACCCTCCCATTCTCCTCGCCAGGTTCTACGGAGAACCCTTTGTCCCATTCCCTTGTGTTGATTTGCGGTTTTTTCCCTCTCTCATGGTGACTCCAAATCTTGTTCTTCCTGTTCAGCTGGGCCACAGCCAGGTTTTGGTAAGAGGATGTCGCAGTTCCCTTTTATCTTAAAGCCACCAGGGATCTTTTAACCTCACTAAATATACAGAAGAGCTGGAAACAATGGAAGATGGAAGGTACTTTGAGCCCAGGACTTCCACATCGGCTTAAGGAGTCTGAAGATTAAGCATAGAGGAGAAAGAGGAGGGAAGGTGTGCAGGTCCCCAGCCTCCCTGCCATGTCTTTTTTCCCCCTCTGAGAAAGTGAACCTTGGTTTTTAGAACCTAGAATACTAATGCTGCTCTTCCAAGAAAAGGGCAGCACAAGATTGGTACCCACCAAGCCAAAGCTTACTGTCAGAAGGGAAAGCTTAGTTCTCAAAGCGCCAAATCCAGTGAGCAAAAGCATCGGAATTTTTATGTCCATTTGTCTGTGTGTTTGTGTAGAATACATGTGAGTGCATGTTTGTGTGTAGAGGACAGACATTGACCCAAGGGTTCTTCCTTTATTATTTCCCTTATTTTTTTTTTTTTGAGGTGGGCCCTCTTCCTGACCCAAAGCTCACTGATTCTCTGGACTATCCGCCCCTGAGTTTTGAGGGGCTCACCTGTATCCTTCCCACCTCCCCAACAGTAGAGATGATAGGGATGAGCACCACCAAGCCCAACATTTCACATGGATGCTGGCAAGCCAGGCCCAGTCCAGATCCTTTCATGGCAGGCAGTTTGCTGACTGAATCATCTCCCCAGCTCCCAAAGCACGTTCCTCATTCAAAGGGTAGACATATTTAAGGAGGAGAGCAACTGTCAAGGTGACATTTATCTGAGGGAAAGCCTGGACACATGAAGCTGGCAGCAATGCCCAGGGTTTCGGGGAGGATATCAAGGAGGAAGAAATGCAAGGGCCACCTAGATGATCCATGCCAGGCAAGAGGATGCTGGACACAGGGTGCTTCTTCGTGAATTACAAGGCTGAGGCAAGCTTACAGGCTCTCCCTGGACAGTGTCAACTAAACTCAAGGAGGCTGTATTCACTAAATAAATATACTATTATTTCAAGGATTTTTTTCCAAGTCGGTGTCATTGCTTAAACTCTCATTTTCTTATTTGTAAACGAGATAAAGCAGTACTCATCTACTAGGACATTTGAAAACATTAAATAAAATTTAAAGATGCCTCATATATTGCAAAGCACAAAAAAGTGCCTCGTTTTTTCCATCACCTTCCCAGACTGTTTTCAGTCATGAAAATTCTTAAGCACAGTAACTTTATCCGGATATTAATTAGAAATTCAAATTTCCGAAGTAGAACATGGGTAACTTCCTTGATTTTTTTTTTTTTGCAAATGTCATTTGTAAAGTAAAGGAAGATGTTAATGGCCTTCTTCCCTGACTTAATTTTAATTCAGAAGAAAGACTTAGCCCAGAAGGTGGGAGGAGTGGCTAGCTCATTTAGACATTTGGAAATGAAAGGCATCCGAACACGTGGCCTCAATTAAAGGTGTCTGGTGTGGCGCGTGCATATGCGTGTGTGCATGTGGAGGCCAGAAGTCCACGCTGTGCCTTCCTCTGCCATTCTTCACCTTACTTTTAAGAGATTTCTTTACTTCCAGTTGCGTGTAAGTAGGGGTCACGTAAGTGCAGGTGTCTTCAGAGGCCAGGAGAAGGCCTGGATCCTCTGGAGCTGGAATTACCGGTGGTTGTGAGCCAGCTGAGATGGGGGTTTTGGGAACCAAACTCAGATCCTCTTCAAGAACAGCAAATGCTCTTAACTCCTGAGCCATCTCTCCAGCAGCAGACTCTACCTTAGTTTTTGAACTTGGGCCTTTCAGTGAACCAGAACTCACTGTTTAGGCTAGAATGGCTGAGCAGCTAAGCCCAGAGGTCAGCCTGTCTCTAGGATTACAGGTTTGTGACTCTAGACCCAGGAGGATCAGTTCAAAACCATCCTTGGCTACATAGTGAGTTCCCTGGGCTCCCGAGGTTCTGTCCCAAGCTTCCTTGTCCATAAAGTGGGAAAGGAAGTGGCATATGGAGTCTGTATCTGCTCAGTGCTAATGAGGATCCTTTCACACAATGCACCACAGTGGACATCAGTGACACGCACAGCATAAGAGCATGCCATTAAGTTTCCATTAAAACAACAACAACAACAATTCAGGGAGTTCTGTGGGCCAGGCCTGGGATCCTTATAAAAATCTCTGAGAACTATGTAGGTCCTCCTGAGAACTAACCTAATCTTTTCTAAGAACAGGGTGCCTGTGATTTAGGATCTCCCAGTAGGCCCCACCTGCTAAAGGTTCTGACGAATTCCTATGTTACTACGCCGGGGACCACAGTCCCAACACACGGACCTATGGAGAAGCAACCAAAGTCAAACCATAGCAGTAAATGAGACATTTATAAAATGCGGTTTGTGTGGTAGGGGAAGGAGACAGCAAATAGTTCACGAGAACGTTTAAAGTCTAGGAGGATTCTTTCCAGCACCACTCGGGATAAGTATCTGCTGCAGATGAGGCAGGGAAAAAGTCAGAGATAACAAGTCGTTCTGGTATCAGCAGTCGTGTGAGCAGATGTACAGTAGGGATGAAGGATGCAGAGGAACTAGAACCTCAGAAGGATCTCACGTTCACGTAGGAAAATACATCCCAGTCTGGACAGTGTGAGCTTTCTGTTGATAAACACCATACCAAGAGCAACTTGGGGAAGAAAGGGTTTATTTACATGTACGCTTCCAGGTCACATCCATCACTGAGGAAAGTTAGGAACTCAAGGCAGAAACCGTGGAGTAACCAAGTTGCTTCCTGGTTTGCTCCTTAGCTCGTTCTGGCTTGCCCATGCTCAGCTAACCTCCTCATATAGCATTGAGCTGCTTGCTTAGGCATTGCGCAGTGGGCTGGGACAGTGCCCCAGAGACATACAGACCCATCTAGGCAGTTCTTTAATCGAGGTTCCCTTTTCTCGTGTTACTCTTGAACTAGCACAATAATTGAGTGTTGGGGGAAGGGCACTTGTCAGGGGGTCAGAGGACAGCTAGCACACACATGGAAGTCAAGGACACCTTTTTCCCAGGGTTTATTCTCCCCTTCCACCATGGGTTGTGATGATCAAACTCAGGCTGAGCCCAGAGCCCGGGCTTGTGGGAGTCTCTAAACAAGTAGAGAGAACTTTTCAGAGATTGTGTATGCTCTTTGGATTCTAAAGATTTATAATCTATACCACAAAGATTGAAGAGAAAAGACTGAGAAAATTTCCCCATTAGTGTTTAGCTTGATGTTTAGAAAAATATGTGAATGAATATAGAAGACTCATTACCCCTAGGAAAAGAAACTGGCCTGGGTTCACCAAATCAGCTTGGAACAAATTACCATAATGTGGGTGATAGATTAAGAAACTTGGCAGTCTCTCAAATTCATAGAAGTAATATATTTTATTTCAACAAGAGATTTAAAAGGGTTTTTTTTAGTTATAAGAATTTCAAACAAAAACAAGGCAGGTATGCAATACTTGTGGGCTGTTACCTATTGTCAGTGGTTGTCAGTATTCTGAGGGTTTTGTTTCTTCTTCCCCTCTTTGCCTCCTGCAACACCTTTTGCTGTTGGTATTGAAAGAAGCAAATCTGAGACTCTTTGATTTTACTGTCAGTACTCCAGTCTGAGGAAGATGGACGGCAGGACCTTTCAAGATATGTTTTAGAGTGAGTTAGAGAAATTTGGCTTGGAGAAGGAGCCACAAGCACAGGCAGCAAATTGGCCAACAATAGGAAGCACTCAGTGAGACATAAAGAAAAGAATTGCTGTAGGCTTTGGAGATGGGGGGGGGCGCTGACATTTAAAATGGGTACATGAGGTGAGGATCCTGACTTAATGATCATTGGGGAGGAGATCTGAAGGTTTTACTAGTTCAAATATCTGAAATGACTAGTCACATTGGTGTTAGCTTTCAGTTTGCAGATGAGAGGGGTAATACCAACACCTCGCCTGCATCACCTTCAGCCACATCTGCAAGTTTTGATGGGGTGGCTAACAAGCTAGAGGGCATGGACTGCAGTGCGATTAGGGTGACATATCGGAAAACCATGAACTGGAGGTTTGAGGTTTGGAAGGCAGGAAACTTGAGGTGCATATACTGGCTGTCTTTGAAGTCTTGAAAAAATAACATAAAAATGAACGCATTGTAAACTGCTTGATGGTCTAGAGCTGGGTCTGTTGGTAAAAGTTAGAAGGAAACTAGACTTGGGTCAAAATCAGAGTTTCCTAACAATTACAGGTGTCTGTTGTTAGCCTGGGTGATGTTGAAATGCTGTGTCCCATAGGGAAGAATGCCCTGCAGAGGTTGAAACTTAGCTCTCAAAAATTTTTCAGCAACGGATTGCGGCAGNCCCCAGCCCCTCATTAGAGTCACAGAGTCACGGGGGGGGGCATTAGGCTTGCCCATAGCCTGGGGTCTGCCCTGGTAAGGACTGGGGAAGTCCCTGGGTATTCTTCTGTGCTGGGAATTCCTGGTGGGAGGGAACACTAAGGATCCTTTCCTTTTGAAAGAAGGTAACTGCCATTCATGGGATACTTTAAAAGTCTGAATTGTAGGAAGCCTCACTATGGCAGTAAAGTCAGGCGGCACCTGAGCTCAGAGGAGAGCAGAGGGGACTCAAGAGCCAGAGCCAGCAGGAGGGAACACAGAGAAGGTGCCTGTGCGCTTGGCCAGTCACTGGGGTGAAGCTGGGTTGGTTGGTACAGAGTGAGTGTGACAGAAGATGGGCATGTCTTCCTGGGAGTTCTCTTGGTATGTGGGCTTTGCAATAGTACAACCAGAACAGCGCTGGGAAGCTGGGATGGCTGCCAGCACTCCTCAAGAGTGAGCCATAGGCTCAGAAGAGGGCAGTGCAGGGAGAGCTCCGCTGTCCTAGTGACTGCCCTGCCATCTGAGAGCATCACTTTGGTGTAAATGTGGTGCTCCAAGGCAGAGACAACCATGTTCCCGCAACTGTTTATTCCAGCCCAAGAGCCTTGGCTACTACTTGGACCAGCGTCTTGCCAGGATGCTGTTTGCAGCTTACATGCTTTCAGGAATTGCCTTGGGAGTCCTTTCCTCACTAAACGGCTTCTTGCACCTCCCCACTTCTGGCTACTTCAGCCTTCCTCCCACCTTGATGAGCAATGCCCAAAGTGATTTCAGTAAGCTAGCTGACTTCAGGGAAGGGGAACAGGGCTGCCTTTTAAAAGTGAGCTAGCAACGACTGAGGAAATTACCTAATAAGGAACTGACTTGAGGCTTGTTGGCCTCACATACCCTCACAATTTTATCTTCTAAATGAGGAAGTATGGAGGCGAGTTGGGGTGCTTTACAAAAATAGTGCAAAGAAAACCCCCTCTGGAACCACAGGAAAAGGCTCATAACTGTGCTTTAAGACATAAAGAATAAATTCAGTAGTCTTATCCCCTGTACTTCTGGAAGTCCTCCTATCTATCGATATACATGGGTCTCCATCTAGATTTATGTAGCTCTTTATAGGTACTATTTCTCTATGTATGCAGGAGATAATGCATGACGTAACATTAACTAGGTAGGCGTGGCTATAGTGTACCATAAACTGGATGGTTTTCAAAGTATGGTCCTCGCATCGCCATCATCACCCAGCACCTTGTCAGAGGTGCAGACTCTTTGGCTTCACCTAAGACTTGCTGAATCAGAAATCCCAAGGAGCCGGCAGCCCCTGTTTTCCCTACCCTTTAGATGGGTCTGGTGGCCAAGAGCTTTATGATCTGTCTTTAGAGGAAGGGTTTTCTGGGGCTCACCCTCTGACATAGCTCTGAATAATGCAAACTACATGCAAATGACCCTTCAGTCCTGGCCACTGAGCCGGGTTGGAGAGCAGAGGTCACATTTGCTTGATAAAGGGGTTTGTGTGACAGGAGCCAGGAGACCTGAGAAATTCACATCCTTACAAAATTAGAGTGTCATTACTGAAACCTCTGAAGAGTACTAGTACAGAGCTAGACACAGACGTGCTGGGGATTGGAGTTTTAAATGTGTCGTAATCTGGTTCATCTTACTATGAAAATACTCTATCACGAAGGTTATAGGCCATAGTTCATAGGTCGAAACTCTGTGTTGACAGGGAATAGAAATGGGTCGAATTTTAAGAAAGTGATCTGGGGGACTAGAATACTTGTTGCTCTTCCAGAACCTGGATTCTGTTCCCAGTGCTCACAAGGCTGTCCATAGTTTTCTGTAACTATGGTTCCGGGGGTTCTGATGCACCCTGCTGGCCTCTGTGAGCATGAGGCACACCTGGTACACAGATACATATGCAAGCAAAACACCCGTACACATAAAATAAAAATAAATGCATCTAAAAAGGAAATCATTTGGTTGCTACTGCTTTAATTACTTTGAGTTTTGTAGTAAGGAGTCCCAGAAGTGCAAGATGGACCAAGAAAACCATCAGGCACGCCAACCTTAATAACAGCTGCATCAGCGATAGCAGCAACAGCAAATACAGTGGTTTTGAGCAGAACTGTGCTTGGCCCTGGGATAAAGCAGGGTAAGCAGTCACGATTCTTCAGGCAGTAAGACTCGAACTCAGGGCCTTGTACATGCTGGGTAAGAGCTTCGCTTCTGACCTGCATCCACAGCCATCTTCTTGACATTTTAACCAGGTGGCTGCATGTTAGATAGCTCAGGGAGTTCCTCCCCCGCCGCCTTTGCCTCAATTCTGATTTAATTCATTTGAGTGAGATCCCAGAATTGATATTTTCTAAAGTTCTCGCACGAATCTCTTGCAGAGCGGATCTGGGAAATATTGCTTTAATGACACATCTACATAGGAAAGTAAACTATTAGATTATGCTGTGTGCTGTGAAGAAGTTTGGACTGCTTTGAGGGGGTTAGAGAAGGAACATCTGAAGAATGCTTGAGGAAGCAGTTTGCAGCTGGAATCTGAGGGAAGAATAGAAAACAGTTAAGCCAAAAGGTGGGAGATGAATGTTCCAGGCTGAGAAAACACATTGTGCTGGGATCCTCTGGAAAGGGGCAACTTGGTGATTCATGGCCTGAAGAGAGAGCGACAGAGTGAAGGAAAGGTGATAACAAGAGAGGAAGAGGCTAGGGATGGGGCTAGTGATGGGGCTAGGGACGGGACTAGGGACAGGGCTAGGGACAGGGCTAGGGACGGCCCTAGGGATGGGGCTAGGGACAGGGCTAGGGACAGGGCTAGTGAAGGGGCTAGGGATGGGGCTAGGGATGGGGCTAGGGATGGGGCTAGGGATGAGCCAAATTCGGACCTATGTCCTGCATTAATCTCCTTGTTCCGTTTTACTAAGAGCGGTGGGACATATGATGTGTTCTACAACTAATGTGTTATGTGCAGATAGATGGACACTTTGATAGGGTCACTTCGTCTGCAGTTGAAAAGGATCTTGTTGAGAGGAAAGAGATTCAGGGACGGATTAGGAGCCAGCCCTAGGTGGAGGTTGTGGTTGGAATGGAAAGCAGTGGAGTGCTGAAGAGGAATCCAGGGCATTGGAATGGTTGGGAACTAGAACCCTGGGATGTAGCAAAGAACTATGCAGCATTTGCTAAGGGAGCAAGATGTGTGGATGTGAAGAGAAAGGGTAGAGGTGATAGAGGGGTGAAGGGGGCTGCTGCCCTCCTTGGTGTCATAACTGGATGAGGGGGCTCATGGAGCTGTAAGCGCTCAGGGAGGAACAAGTTTGGTAGGGAGCTAAGCTGAGTTCTCTTCGACAGGATATGCTTGAGGTGCTTGTGGGGAATTCAAGCTGAAAGGACAAGTTGTGGGGGGCATCAGAAAGGTCACCCATGCATATGTCTGGGCAGAGTTTCTCCTGTGCAGATTGTGACCGACAGGACTACACAGCTCATGATAATCACCATTTTTCTTATAAAGCTTACACTCTCTTCTTATCAGCTTGCCAAAGCAGGAAATAGCTTTAATTTTTAGTATAAAAATGAAGATTTAGAAAGATTAAGTAACTTGCTAATAATAGGCAGGGTTGAGATTCCATCATGTAGTTACATATAGGCAAGGGTGCATTGCTACTTAAACGTAGTCTTCAACCAGATGACCAATTTTCAGAAACAAAGCAAAACTAGCTATGTTTGCTAAGAATGGCCAGCTATGGTGCAGTTCTCTCAGTTATAAACATGGAATTTAAGTCTCTTATTGTTGGTAATTCATTGAAAAACATATCCGGTGGAGTGCATGACTAAGCCTTGGGATTCAGGTTTGGGATTTATTACCCAAACATCTGTCCCCTTGCTTCCTACAGTCTGTGTGTTTACACAGACTGAAGTTGGGCTTGCATGGCAGCTCACTAAAAATAGAACCTCAGGGCTGAGAAGTTAAAGCACATTTGGGATGGTCAAAGCAATCTCTGTCTCTTTTCTATGGGAATCATTCCATACTGATGAAAATCCAGATCAACCTCATCCAAATGTGCTGCTGGCCATACCCTTTGCTGGGCACTGACAAGGTTCTTAAGGTATCCAGACTCAAGTAGAGACTGACACTGGCTAAAGGTTGCTGTAGCACTGTGGTAGGAATACCCTGAGGCCAGCAAATAAGGGCTTTTGAGAAGACTTCTTGGAGCCATTTCATGTAAGTGACTATCACTGTCTTAATTTCCCCATTTGAGATGGATTTCAAAAAGAGGGGGTGGGAGGGAATGTTTTAGAGAGGAGATAGAAATAGAATTTTTTTTACAAAGCATACATGTTTATAGGGAAAAGGAGCCTAATTTCAGAGCCTAACATGTTAAGTGTCTTGACTTCTATAGCTAGATGCCAGAGTAGCCTTTATTAAAGAGTCTGGATTTAGCTAAGTGTGATGGCTCAGGAGGCAGAGGCAGAGGCAGAAGCAAGTAGACCTTAGTGAATTGAAGTCCAACCTGGTCTACACAGTAAGTTCAAGGCCTACCAGGGCTACATGGTGAGACCCTGTCTCAAAAAAGAAAAACGTTTGTATTTTTTTTCAAAGCTTTGCCATTATAGATTACCATGCTGGCTTCAAAAGGATAACTTGGAAATGAAATTGCATAGACTTGGTAGGGCCCCTACGAAAACTCCTTTAGGAATCTTGGGAAGAAAAACAAATAGACTTAAGAAATATTTACTGAGTAAAATTTAAAAAAAAAGACTATTTAGAGTTTTGAGTGAGACTATGGATTCTAGAAAGATATGGGGGGGACTGTGGATTCTAGAAAGATATGGGGGGAAGGGGTAATGAACTTAATGAACAGATTCTGTAGAAAGATTAAGTTAGAGGGGAGAAGGCTACTTTCAGGCATGGTGAGTTTGCCTGCAGAACCCTAAAGTAGACGTGTGTGTGTGTGTGTGTGTGTGTGTGTGTGTGTGTGCGCCATAAATCCAAAGCTCAGGAGAACAGCCTGGGCTAGTGGGGTGGATCATGGAGTCACAGTCATTGAGACTAGGGAGTTGTAATCATTGAGATTAGGAAATTATCCCATAGGTACTGAGAAGCCATCACCACTCAATCTGTGCCATGTATGTACAGTGGGAAAAACACTGTGGGGCAGCCATTCATGGATATAGAGCAAAGACCCAGCAAGCATGAACCAGAGGAGGAGGCTTGCTCTAGGAGTCTGGGATCATGGGAGCCAAGAAAGAAGAGTTTAAGAAGCCAACTGTGTCCATTCTGCAGGAAGTATAAATGCTGAAATATACCCACTGGACTTAGCAACACAAGATTGTGGGTGATACTTGTGGGAGCAACCTTGGCATGAATAGCAGAGCAGGAGCTGACGGGCTGAGGTGCGGGTGGTCTGTAGGGCTATGGAGTTTGGGAATGCTCATAATGAGAAGACGAGAAACTAAAGACCAAGAGTTAAAGGAGGTAGAGTTGTAAGCCCTGGTGTTTCAGGAATTAGCTCACTGCTGGTTTGGAAGAGCACCATATAAAGCTCTGTGGGACAGTGACCTCAGCCCACTCAATTCTGAGAGAATGGGGGAGGGTGGGTCCAGTGTTGCCTTTGACATCCAAGTATTGTCTTGGCTCATTGTCCCGACCTTAAGGATAGTTCTGCCAATTTGTCATCCTAAAGGTCAGTTCTAGGTGACAGATTTTCCCAGAAACTGGAAGAAAATGTTCCTCTTTGACTCAAGTGTGTTTCTCATAGTCCTTTGGCCTTTACGAGTCTAAATAATTCCATCTCGACAGGCACTCATTTCCTCGGGTTGACACGGTGTCGTCGTGAGCTTTCGCTGAGGTGGAGACTCACTTCCTTCCACTGAGAGCCTCATTGTAGTTCCAGAGGAAAGTAAAAAGGAGAAATCCTTCTTGTCTCTCTTGGTCCTCCCAAGGGGACTTTCTGGTCTGACTCCCTTCCTACCTGCATGAGCCTGAGTCAATGAGGGCACAGGAGCCTGAGTGTGAGCAGGAAGCCAGAGGTGGAGCTCCCTGTCATTCATGTGGTCTCTGTGTTGTCTTTTCTTGGCCTTCTTTTTTTTAAAGCAATCATATTTTATTCTACAACTCTGTGAACAGAAAATGGACCGAAATACACAATCTACTTACCTATACATGTGAACCTACTTTTTAAGCTACAGATTCTTATTCTAACTTATACTGATTTAATTTTACGTTCATAGTTATGTATACATTGCATTAAGGATAAATTCTACATGGAGTAGTCACAGGTAGACCACGTTAGGCATCACCAGTACATTCAAAAACTGTACCTCACACGGCCTCTGGGTTTAGAGGGACAGACAATCTACTGCACTTTGTGGAACAGAAAGAAAGAATTCTGTGAAAGCAACATTTGAAAGATGGGCATGTAAGCTGTAGTGCGCATTTATCATCAGCAATAGCTTACTGGTTCATTTTCCTCTTTACGGAAAAATTGATCTGGTCAGGGCTGGAATGATGGCTCAGCAGTTAAGAGCAGTGACTTCTCTTCCAGAGGATTTAGGTTAGATTCCCAGCATCCATAATCGCTTCCTCAGCTCCTGCTGGAGATGCACTTCCGGTCCTTCCCGCTGTCTCTCTATTCCGTGCATTTGGCCCTGTCCCCAGCGTGTTCACATAGTCTTTCTTTACCCTGAACATAGCAGTTGTACAGTACCACTTTCGTAGTCACAGTCTAGATTTGGTAAATTTTCCAAGACATAGCACTAAACACAATTTTTCTTAAGTGTGAGTAAATGTGGTAGAAGACATTCTCATCTGTTGTATTGCTCTTTATTATATTGCTTTCAAGTGGATTAAATTCAAACCACTATGCTCGGCTTTGGCCATTTTTCATATAATTTCTTCACTGAACCTGTACTAACAGTCATTCCTTTTAGATGTACAATTGATATGTATTTTGATAAATATGTATGTAGTTATCTAGCCATTACCACAAACAGGATAGGAGCATTTCTGTCATCACAGAAGACCTTTGTGATTCAGCAGAGTGAATCCCCGGCCCCTATCCTGAGCCTTTGCTCAGTGTTCTGTTTTGTACCACTAATTTTACCTTTTTGATATTAGAATGAAGTCATTTAGCACATGGCCTTTGACGTTTAGTGTGGAAATTTAACCTCCCAGTATGTCCACGAGGCTATGAAAAGGTGCATGGATAGGATGTTCAGTGCCACAGGCTGGAAAAAGCTAAAGGGCTATTATCTTGCTCCAAATATATAAATTCTATAACATCACTTAGCACCATGCGTTTGAGCTGAGCCCATACTATAGCATTTATTTCTAGTGTATTACTTTTGTATTGCTGAGAATAATTTCATTGTATAGTTGTAACATAATTTATACACAGTCACCAGTTGGTGGACAATTAGATTTTTTATTTTTTATGGTTACAAATAAAGCTCTTAGAAATGTGTGGATCCTGGTCTTTGTATGGAAATCATCTGTACTTTTGTGGCTAAACACCTGAGAGTGTGATTTCCTGATCATAGAATAAATACTTAGAGCTGTATCTCAGTTTCCTTGGAGTATTGGTTCACTCTGGGGTATCAAATAGATTGAAGTGATACAATGCTCATCTTCCGGTATCCTTCACAGCCTCCTACGTTAGTTACAGTACCTGGTGCAAGGTAAGGGCTAGGTTTGTAGTTGTTATACTGTGTTGTTAGGGACTAATGGCAAGGGAAAAGTCTGCACATATTTAGTTTAGATGAAATTATTGTCTCAAATATGTGTCTTCTACAGTGGATTGAGTTTTCAGGTGCAAAACCTGGAGGTATGGAGGCCAACTATATTTAGTTTCATAGCTAACTGCTGGATATTTTTCCAAATTAGCTGTGTCATGTTGTATCCCCAGAAATAATATATGTGTTCCAGCTGTTCCTTATCTGATCAACTCTGAATACTGACAGTATTTTAAATTTGGGGGTTACTCTAGAAGGTACATATCTACAAAAGTATGAAAAAATTCTACTGAGATATCGCATATCTTCTTTTCATCTACATATTTTTCTCCTTTTTGTTTTTCCTTTTTAAAAAACAAAGAAACAGCAACAACAACAACAACAACAACGACAACAAAACAAAAAAACAGGACCTCACTATATAGCCCTGGTTGGCTGAGAACTTGCTATGTAGACCAGGCTGGACTTGAACTTATGGGTCCACCTGCTCTGCCTCCTGAGTGCTGGGAATAACAATATGTGCCACTACTTTGGTTCCACTGACATCCTTTTAATTTAAGATAATTCTAAAGCATTTCAAGCATTTCTCATGTTGAAAATAGTGTGTTTTATGTATTTTCTTTTCTTTAAATTACCTATTAATGTTCTTTTTCTACTTTTCTATTAGCTGGGTTGATGATTTTATTTTGCTTTTNNTTTTTTTTTTTGATTTTTCAAGACTTTGTATAGCTTTGGAGCCTTTCCTGGAACTCTCCCTGAAGACCAGGCCAGCCTTGAACTCTCATCCGTCTCCCTCTGCCTCCCAAGTGCTGGGATTAAAGGTGTGCACTCCACCACCCGGCCAATGATTTTCTTAATTATTTTAATGTCTAATCTATTAGGAAACAAAATAATTGATAATGTTGAAAACATTTGCCTGGATTTATCACTTTAATTTTGTTTACAGTCTGTTTTCTCTACATTAATACTTTTGTGCAGGCTCTAGTTTGTGCCTAATGGCTGAAAAAATGAGGCAATAGGAATGAGAGAATTTACACATGTAAGATACAGGAAAAAAGCCCACCAGAGCCACATAGTCTGTGAGTTAGTTCATGCTGGTTCCACTGTTGCCCAGGGGCCTGATGCATAACCAGAAAGCATTTTCTCAATGGCTGTATGTCTCTGTTTTTGTCTGTCTCTGTCTGTCTGTCTGTCTGTCTGTCTGTCTGTCTGTCTGTCTGTCTGTCTGTCTCTCTGTGTGTGTATGTGTGTTTGTGTACTGGCAAAGAACCACAGCTTGTTGACATATGCAGCTGCTTCTGAGAAAGACTAGAGTCCCCAGGGCACAATTGTTTGATTTCAGATGTGGAGAAGACTTGTTCGGTGCAAGCCATGTGCAGAGTCCTCGGATTGTTATGCCTCTTGGCTAGGACACAGGGAATTCCAGTGTGCAGACTCAGTGACATCACTTTGCCGGAAACAGCCCTACTCCCTGCCAACCCTACTCTTAAACATGGGGATTCCGTGCTAATCACAAAGACCTTTTATGCTCATTGCAATCTATGGGAGAATGGACTCAGGGAGCCGGAAGGGGAGTGGGTGAAGACAGTGAGTGCTGTGGGGGGAAGAAGGGAGGACAGGAGTGGGGGGAGGGAGGACTCCTTCGCTTCCTTGCTTCCCCACTCAGAACTCTATTGGCATCTGAGTTTTGCAGTCATTAGCATTTTTGAAGCCAGGCACCATCAAATGCCGTGTAGTGACATTGGCTATTGGACCTCACACAGGCTGCTGAGAAGACAGCCTAGGCTTGCCTGAGCCTGCTTTTCAGCAGAGCTTGTTCTGTACGCCATCCTGTCCCCACTGTCTGATTGTCCCCCTAGGTTCCCTGGCCAGAACTCATCCTCAGAGTATCTGCCAGACTCGGTTAAGATAAATATACTAATTTTCCAACTAAAGAGCTGTGAGCTGAGAAGAAGAATCAGCTAATTAGAGCTCAAATACAAACCAGTAATTACTTCTCAGAGGGCTAAGGTTCAAGAGATCGGTGAGCTTCGACCCTGGAAAACAGCACTGCACAGAATTAATCATTCAGTACTCAGTTCCTGTCTCCTTTGCTAGCCTCATCCCCACCCCTGCCCTTCCTGCATATTCTGTCTTTGTCTTTTTGTGCCTTTCAGCTCATAGTCATTTTGCTTCCTTTCCCTTTCCTCTTGCCTTCTGTCCTTCAACCGACTGATCATAATCAAGCCCCTGAAGCTGATTTTCAGCAGAATCTGTGCTGCCTTCACCAAGTGAAACTTCAGCAGGACCCCTCAAGTTTACTGCTTTATTCTTGAACTGCACGTGGAGTGATTGGAGGAATGTGAGGGATCTAAAACAGAACAAGTTCTTCTCAACTGCATGAAACTTGGGACCCAAGGATGGTTGACACCAAGCAATGTCTGTAGGTCTCTAGTACAGGAAGACAGTCGAAAGCATTGGAGTGGAGTCAGAAGATTCAAATAAAATCCCTGTTCAGCCTTTTGTAACATTTATGACTGGGCACATCCCAGATAGTCTTGCTAATCACAGTCTTTGCCACCAAACTGTAAGCTTCTCACCGTCTGGATCAAAGATGCTGCAGTAGTAAAGGGTAGAACATTGGCTGTATTGTCAGAGCAGTCTAGTCTGTTCTCCCGTCATTGTTGGTACTAGCTGCTTCCATTTCTGGATGATGAAATTTGCTGTTACGTATGACATGATATCTCAAGCACTGTATAAGATTTTGGAGACAGGATCTCTCACTTAATCTGGAGCGCACCAATTTGGCAAATTTGCTGACCAGCAAACTCCACACACCCCAATGCCCCCAAGGTGGGGTTACAGATGTGCACCATCGCACTGTGCCTGGCTTTCAGATGAGTACTCGGGATCTGAACTCGGGTCCTCATGCTTGCACAGCACACACAATGGACCAAACCATCTCCCAGCCCATTAATTAAAGATCTTGAGCTGATGCCATTCCATATTTAAAAGTAGGTCAAGCTGGGATGGTAATGCACACCTCTAATCTCAGACTCAAGAGGCAGAGGTAGGTGGGTCTCTGAGGGTTCAGGACCAGTCAATAGCTCTGCATAGTAAGTTCCAGGACAGCCAGAGTTATATAGACTGTGTCTCAAAGACAGAAGATTAGAAGTAAAAATAGGCCAATGACTGATGTTCTAATAAGAGAATATCCAGATGTTTGACAGGCAGATACACACTAGAAAGGGGATGTGGGGAGACAGGCAGGAATTCGAGTGATGCTAAGGAATGCCAGGAATCATGAGGAGCTGGAGTAGGCAAGAAAAGCATCTCCCACAGAGCCTTGGAGTAGACTGTGACCTTGCCAACACCACAATTTTTGACTCTGTCTTTAAAATTGTGAGAACTTTTTATGGTTTTAAGCTACCAAGTCTGTGGTCATTTGTTGGGGCAGGCTTAGGAAACTTATGAAAGTTTTATCTACCTGATAAATGACAGTATATTTTCTCATAGGAGTAAGTGCATTCGTTTATGGTAGATGCATTATTATTTAAAAGATTAAAGCTTAAATCTGGGCCTCAGAGTTCTTAAGTGTGGGTTATGTCATGAGCTCACTGCATCTTACATAGCAACCTTGTGAAGCCGGTGTCATACCACTGCCCATGTATACCACAAGGATTTAGAAGGGCCCTCAGAAGGGCTGCACAGGCAAACCATAGTCTGAGCATCTCTGTGGAGCTGGTTTCTTGCTGGGAGATTCTGGTGACTTTAGCTCCAAATCCTCTTGAGATCCTCTCTTAGCAAAGCACAGAAGGTGTTGAGAAGACTTCATGAGCATGATACTTATTCCTGGACATACCTGCTTGACTGTTTTGGACCAAGCTGCATCTGATAGATCCTGGTCTGGCCACACTTGGCTGTGTGGCCTGACCTATTGGAGTAGGCTCATGCTGTATTAAAAAGAAAAAGAAGAAGAAGAAGAAGAAGAAGAAGAAGAAGAAGAAGAAG
>LOEQ01002985.1:59983-75433 GCA_001685075.1 Bramus lutescens | reverse complement strand
AGGAAGGAAGAAGGAAGGAAGAAGGGAAATGTTGCCCTACATGACTACATCTTTATAATGACCACATCCTCAAGCCCCAAGGACTTCAACAGCCCTTGATAGATCTGTGTTTACCTCTAAACTGTTGAACATAAATCATACAAATTGCTCTGGAATACGTCATGTCTTTCAGAGAAGGGCAATAACCTTACTGGGACCTCCAAGGTCTTATGAGCAAAGTCCCCTCTTACCCCTCTGACTGTGTTTTGCCGTTCCTCCTCTCATCTCTCTCCCAGCTACACTGTCATCCTGGCCAGGCCCTGTGCTGCCTCGGAGCTATTTCCTACATAGCTGCTTAAATGTTCTGATCCTCTTGACTCTCTCAAGATCACCTCAAAGGCCTTCCTGAGTTGCCTCATTCCTCTCTTTGTACCCTTTTGTTTTTTTTAGTACTTATGTAATGTTACATGGAGAGAGGCTTGTTTGTCCCGGCCGCCTGGCTAGCTTACACCCGAAATAACCGCATAGAAACTAACTGTATTAATGAAAACACTGCCTGGTCATTAGCTCTAACTTCTTAAACCGATTGAGAATGTAGAACTAAATTGGGTAAAGATAATTAGACACAATCACCACGAGGTCATGGCCTACCAGAAAAGTTTCAGCACGTCTACCTCCTGCCATGGATCCATGGCGTTGTGTCTCTCTCTCTGCCCTTCTTCCTCTCAGCATTCAGTTCTGTTTTCTCTGCCTACCTAAGTTCCGCCCTATCAACTAGGCCAAGGCAGTTTCTTTATTCATTAACCAATGAAAGCAACACACAAACAAAAGGAACTCCTACACCAATGTAACATCTTCTAAATTTTACTACTTTGTCTTACTTTTCCTTCCACACTGATATATAAATTCCATGAGTGTGGGAACGTTTGTGTGCCTTGTTCACTAGTATAGCACAGAGCCACAGGCAAGTCTAGTCCCACAGTGCGGTGTATTCAATGATTATTGAACACTTAATTGAACTATTGCAGAAAGCACAGCCGCCTATCAAACAACTGTAGAACTCTGAAACAAAAGGGCTTACTAGAGGGTAGCACCCAAGGGCAGACTCTAGTGGGACCTGCAAGTTGGAGCAGCAGGGAGAGATACCTGCAACCAAGCCTGATGACCTGAGTTCAATCCCTACAACCTACATGGAAGGAGAGAACTGACTTAGGCAAGTTTTCCTCTGACCTCCACCCGTGTGTCATGGCACCCGTGCACTTCTAAATACACGTACACTAAACGAATGAAATTTAAAGAGGGGGGGAAGTTTAACCTCCAATTGAGCCTGACATAGGGGCAACAAAAAGACTTGGTGAAGAACGAGGAGAATACAATTCCAAATGAAGAAAATGTCACATTGAAAAAAAAAAGTCTGAGAATCCAAAATTCACTCATTCATTTACCCTGGGGACACAGCTGTGAACAAGTCAGAAAAACAGTTCCTGCCCCCAGGGAGCACATGCTACTGATAGTGCTAAAATATCAGTCGTTGTCGTCTTGGACGCAACAGGCAGCAGGAAGTTACCACAGATTCTTGGTCAGGAAGTCCCTTGTTCTAGAAGATCTCGATGATCATCCAAAAGATGATTTCTGACAGGGAAGGTAACCAGGAAATGTGGGAGCCCCCAGAAAGGGCTTTCTGGGTCAGGTGGGTTGGGAGTGTCAAGAGCAAGGGGGTGACTGTATCCAAGGGACCTGGCACAAAGCCCCCCAAACGTGATTGTGGCCTAAGTGTGTGTCCTCTGATGGCCAAGAGGAGAGAGTGGCAGAGGCAGGGTGGAGACAGACTCAGGAAGGAGGGGGTAAGACTGTAGCATGGCCCTGAACACTGTGAGCGAGCAGCCCACCTCTGCCTGGAAACACAGGCCTCCACAGTGTCTCTGTCTCTCGTCAGCACTTGTCTGTGAGTGCTGTGTTCTACCATGACAAGCCAGGATTACTCCGGATGTGGTCCCCAAGAAATCGGATGCAGCCCCCTCAGTTGCCTGGGATCCATAGAGGAAATGTTTGGTTGCCGTTGCCTGAGACTCATCATTATCTGTCAACATCAAAAAGCTTTTTATCAATGGAAAAGTGTTTGAAAGATTATATTTTCAGTATAACATAACAGAGATCCTAGGAGCTCTCTCTACAGTGGCATTTTGATAAACTAATTATGGTTTTTTAGTATAGTAAGATTCTAAACTGAGATCAAGAATGAAGAATTGAAGTAGAGATTTTTTTTTCTGTAGCTTATTGGCTTGAAAATAGTTTTTATTTCCTTAAAATTTGGGCTTCTTTCAGATTTTTCTGTCAAATGAAGGGTAGAAGTTATTCCTTGGTACGTGGTTCTCTGATGTTAAACAGAAAACCTGTTTTCCTGTCATGTGAAGTGAGGAAGGCGGCAGCTCTGAGCTTCCCAGTATAACCAAAGAGAAAAGCGATACTTCGTGCTTGGATATTTTTGGTAAAATCTTTTCTCGAACTTTTAAAAAGCACTGTGTGATGAGCTAGGGATGTAGCTCAGTTGGTAGAGGGCTTGCCTAGCATGTATAAGCCCTGGGCCTGATATCCAGAACCATATAAAACTGGTAAATGTCACAGGCTTGTTAACCTAGCTCCCAGGCAGTGGCAGCAGGTGACCAGAAGTTCAAGGCCACCCTCAACTACATAGCAAGTTCAAGGCCAGCATGCCAGCAAGCACCCTGTGGCAGGCACACTTTGTAGCCCTGTCTCAACAAACAAACAACCAAACAAAACCAGCAAAAACAAAGGAAACACACACCACGTTATGTTCAGTGATGGAAACCTCCTCTCTGTCACCCATGCGTCAGTGAGCTGTGGCTTTCTCTGCAGAAGAGAGTCAGTATGAGTTTTCATTACAAACACGACTGTTTTACTAAAACAGGATCTGAAAGAGCTCAGGCCAAAGGCAAGAGTGACGAAGGTGGTTCCCCAAACCCTTTTCCCCTTTTTTCCCTCTTGGAAACTGAATGCAAAACTTCCACATGCTGAGCAGGGGTCCCCCTGCAGCCTGTCCTTCCCTTTTCTACCAGCCTGGACCTCCACACCTAGCACCACTTCCTGTGAAATGTCTGGTTTCCTGCCTGTGCTAGGGCTTTTGAGAAGTCCGTGGAAGACACAGCATCTCAGTTACTCCTTGTGGGGTAATTACGTGACAAACTGCCGTATTTTTGGTAGTAAAGATTTTGAAAGTTACACATGGAAAATTTGTACATTTAAGTTCTTTTGCTTATCTTTCATAAGAAATAAGAATATGGTGAGGGTAAATATGTAAAGCGATTAACAAATGTTTGCATAGAAAAAAGTTACCTTGTTGCCACCTTGGAGCTCCTGCAGTTCTTGTGCCTTCTTTCTGGAATGTTCCTATTCCATCTCACAGCTGGTACTTTTCCCATCACCCAGTTCTTAGCTGAAACATCAGGGAAGTTTTCTTGGCCTATAATCTAGCACTATAACTTGTTTAGCTCAGGCCCCAACTCTACAGCAAGCAATTGACCACATTCCCTGGTTTTAGTTTCTTCTTAGCACTTACCATAACCTGGGAACATTTTTTTCACATAACCTCTTTTTTTGGTTTGTCTCTCTCTCTCTCTCAATGAAAGGCTAATTCTAAAGAGCAGAGATCACGTGATCTCTTTCATTGTAGTGGTTTAGATGCTAAGAATAAAGTCTAACTAGATGTGGTAGGAAAGTGAGTCAGCAAAATTGTCACATGAGAAGGAAATAGCTGTACGGATAGTACTGTGTCAGCAGCCTCGGGAATGGGAAAATAGCAAAAGTGACAAGCAGCGACAAATTGCTACCTATCCACATTATACTTGATTGTCCAGAGTCCATGCTTGATAGCACTGTTTAATTTCAAAGCTTTGGAAATGAAGAAGGTAATTACTCGCAGATATCCCTCCTGATGCCCAGACTCTAGAGTTCTGTTATCAAAGAGGACGGTTTTCCTGCCACAGCATCTGTACATGGATGTTTTAGTTTCAGGTAATTAGTGTGCTGGCATTACATCAATGTATAATCTTATGGGAAGATGAGCTCCAGGTTGGTCAACTTAGCATCTCTAAATGATCCTGAGGACTCAGGTTCCTCCTATCTCTCTCGGCTCTGCCATCAGTGTCTGTCATCTCATCCAGACAGGGCAGTGAGAAGAGAGAAAGTTTCTGCTTTTTCACTAGTCTCGCTCAAGCAGAAGTCAGGTGGTTGGGGCTGTGATTCGGTGTCTACCCATTGTGGAGACCTTCCACAAGGGGTGTGTGATCTCACAAAGTGAGCAGGTCCTTCCCTTAGCTTGGGGGAGGCAGATATCTAAACAAGGCGCATGTTTATTCAGGAAGAGATGAGAGCAGTGCTGTGGGGTTCATTTTCTGTTCCTTCTTTGGAAGTAAGAGGTAATATATGGTTAGCATTTTTGTCCTGAGTTTTGTACCGTTTGGCCTGATGCATCAAGACTTCTTGAAGACTCTGGGGCTTGGGACAGACTAGGCACCCATGTTACAGTCTTTTGAAAAGAGTTCAGGTTTCTGCTCAAGAGCATAAGGAAGAATTCCCACGTCAGTCCCAGCCAGCTGCTGCTGACAGAGAGGTGAAATGGGGAGAGGGAATCTTGGGCCTCTCTCTCATCTCTCTTGCTCTCACCCTGCCCTTAGAGAAAGGTAAAGTTCTTTGGAAAACCCAGCTCATTTGAGATGATTCTGTGTTATGTGTTTCCATCCTTCCCCAAAGTCGAAGGAGACCTTGGAAGGTAGCTTGAGGAACTGACTGAAGAAGAGGTGGAGCCATCCCAATGGATGGACCTTCCACTTCCTATTCGTGTCCTGTGTGGTCTATTTAAGGCCAGGGGAAGTAACTTCATGCGATTCTTCTAATGGAGCTTTGAAAACTTCCTTTGCTAGGGTGTGACTAAAACCAGAATGGATTAGCTAGTGGAATGACAGTTGAAAGGGCTCAAAAGCCCTCCGTCTTAAGCCGATTGCCAGCTTACCATATAAAGGTGATGGCATCCAAAAGGTGTGTCAAGCCAGAACATGCTCTGCAGTGGCGGGATTTGATGTTTGATGGTGTACATATGATTGATGTCTTTTTTTTAGCAAATTAAATATTTTTGTGTATGTGTATATTTTAAGAATAAAGAGGGCGATTCTGTCTTCTGTTAGGTGTTACTTATCTTTTATAGACACACCAGATCCATTAAATGAGGCAGCTATGATACTCTTCCTCATTCCACACCAGTTTTATCCATTCTTTCTCCCATACCACCAGCTTGGTTTGGTCCTCATAGTACAGAAAAAAAAAAAACCTTCTTAATCTTCAATTATTTCCAGTTATTTGCAACTATCTTGTGGATACAAATAGGGCTTCATATTAATGTCTCTGGTGTTTCTGGATAGTCATAATAAAACCAGACAAAAAGGGAAGAAAACTTATTGTTTATTGATTTCTTACTCATGTTTTGTTTTCATTTTAGATTCTAAGGTGAAGAGATTTTGCTCCAAAAACATCCTGATCATCCTCAGTGTCTTCTCTCTCTTGGCTGTGATAGCTTTGATTGCTGTGGGATTGACCCAGAACAAACCGTTGACAGAAAATGTTAAGGCAAGTGAAATTATGAATATTTGTAATGTGGTCATTATTTTGCTTTATCTTCTAACTGAAAAAAGTGGTAAATTTATATCTACATTATAAATATACCATTTTATGTTCAAGCTGAAAAGACAATAAACTGTTCTATAAGGGGCACATCTCACATGAGTGGGTTAGTGAACACATATGTATACATATGTAGTGACATGTGCAGAAGTTAAGTCCTGAAACACACATTTTGAAATATAGTTATTCTACTTATGAGAAGATGATGACCTATGAGCCTGGAAAGTCAGATGCATGCCCTGCTTCTGAAGCTGCTGCCACCCACATCACTTGCTGTGTAGAAAGGCGTGGGTGTTCCATTGGCATCTGTTTGTCACACAAGTTCACCCCAGTTGTTCTGTGTACAGCAGCCGCTTTGTCAGGATAGAAGTTGGCGCTGTCTCATTGATGGTGGTCTCTTGCCTTTAATGTTTAGTGGCATTGATTCTCCTGGCAAGACTTCACTCGCAGCTAAAGCCTCATGACATCTTGGTTTTGCTATTTGTTTACCAGCTCCAAAAGTAAGTGATTGCCTTCTCGATCTGACCTTTTTGCTTCAGTATTGCATCACAGGGGAAAGGGCTGCTGAGAAGGTAACACTTGTGCCCTGTGTTCCCAGTGTCTACGGTGGTCAGGGCTGGCTCCTTCACTCGCAGTGGTCTTCAAATCTGCCGTGCTTCTGTTTTGTTTTGTTGTTTGACAAAAGGAAGTAGGGTATTCGACATTCATTAGATAAAAGGTAATAGTATCACAAGGGCAGCTACTGCCATTGAAGTGAATATGGAAACATTGCTGATTGAATTTATATGAAAATAATTTTACATACAAAATCTGGTCATTTGTTAAAGTTCCTTGCTGATTTCAGTAAGAGTTCTATCACATATTGGGAATGAAATGTTCAAACATCAGTTGAGTGAATATGGAGTATGAGAACGTTTTTAAAATCTAAAACAAGAAACAAAAAATGGAACCATTTTTATTGTGTGGTTGCCACATCACTGTCTACTAAACTATGTTGAGAAGTTAATTTGTAAGATGCACAGTTGGCCCTTAGAGTCTATGGGTTCCAAGACACCTACCTTTGAGTATCAAAATCTGTGGTATGGGCATGGGAGAGCTGACCCCACCCCTTGCAGGGGCAGGGTGAGGCCCAGAGGAGGCCCTGGGTTGACCAACTCAGCTACCACCCAGGCCCAGACCCAGGGCCTTGAGTTGTCCCACCCCAACATCTACCCCATCCATGAACAGCTGGAGGGTGTGAAGGGGCCAGTCCTACGGAACCATAGGCACAGGATCTCCATGACTCTGGGCAATAGCAGGCTGTCTGAGAGGAGTTTCAGTGAGGGTCCAGAACTGATAGGGTAGCAGAGGCCAGAAGCCTTGAACCAGACCAAGGACTCACTGCAACAAACATTTGCAAGTAAAACTATTTGAGCAAAAGGGCGTATGGCGTGACACACCACAGGTCTCACGGCCACTACGATGAATGACTATGATGAATGAACGTGTGATAGAGAGGCGGGAAAGGCAGAGGGGAGACAGGATAGGACCAGAGATGCGGCAGCTATGAGGTATGAGAAAAGGTTGTGATTGACAGAGGAGCAGGTCGTTGCCCAGAGGGCTTGGCAAGACTCTTTTCTTTTATTTTTTAATTTTAATTTCTTATTTTCTTTTGGTAGGGAGGTTACAAGGGTGGATGGAAGATTTGAAAGGACTGGGAAATGAGTGAAGTTGGGATGTATAATGTGAAATTCTCAAAGAATCAATAAAAAATTATGTTTAGAAAAAAAATCTGTGGCTAGTCAAGCCCTTTATGATACCCAAAGGGTAATATTTGCATATACCCTATCTGAGCTTCTGAGACATAATTCCTATATATTTAAAATCATCTTTAGATTTCCCATAAAACCCAATATAATATAACTGTGCAAATAGTTGTCACACTATTATAGTTGTTTAGGGAACACTGGCAAGAAGAAACTGTACAGGTTTAGTATGTGTTGCATGAAGCTGCCGGTTCATTTCCTGACTCCCCAGAAGCTCAGACCTCAAATAATCACATAGAAACTATATTATTTAAAACATTTCTTGACCAATGACTCTAGTGTATTTCTAGCAAGTGCTTACATATTAAATTAACCCACTTCTATTATTTTATATTTTACCATGAGGCTCTACCAGCAAGGTTTTGACTGGTGGCTTGCATCTTTCTCATCTGGCAGCTCCATGGTGTCTCACTGACTCTGCCTTCTTTCTCCAGGAGCAGATGTGTCTCATTGTCATGAAAAGTCCTAAGTTCTTAAAAATTTTTAAATGCCATATTCTGAAGATTTGAAGAATACCTATCTAACTTAAATATATCTCTTTATATCTAGAAAACCTAAACCTAACTAACATGACTACAAATTTGACTATTACAGATGACTATGTATTACCCTATATTTCTTAATTATACAATACATTTTTAAATGAACCACACAAACACAATACCCTAATCAAGAGCAGAAATGTACATATAACAAAATTGACCTTAAATTTGTGTCAGTAAACCAAGATTCATACCAATGCAAATCTCTATACCATATTCCCCTTTAAATGTAAACAAACATTTATAAACAATCATTTATGGAATGTGGGTATAGTTTGCTCCAAACTGCTTCCTGCTTTTTGTTGGGTGAAGTAATTTTTAGGGGTGTTTATGACAACCTTTCAGGGGGTCTTGGTCCATCAAGCCACACTAGTCTAGAAGGCTTCCACAGGTTCTCATCTTTGGGTAAAGTTCCATCCAGTGCCTGTCTCTGGAAGGCTACATGGCTTCTCCCTAACTCTGCCTTCTTTCTCCCAGCACTTAGTTTAGTTTTCCCTGCCTAGCTCTATTCTGCTAAGTCACTGGCCGAAACAGCTTCTTTATTCATTAACTAATGAAAGCAACACATAGACAGGACTTCCTACACCAGTATAAACAAATTTTAGAAAATGTTTTTGCTCTGCCATCTGCTGTATTGTCTCTGCCATTCTCCATAAGTGCAGGACCTATAGACATGCAGAAGTGGTTGTTTTCACTTCTAAACTGACCATGTAAAAGACAGCACTTATTTGTCTGTACACAGATTGTTTGTTTCGTGCAGATGAGCTAGCCTTGTTTCTGCTTAACGTGGTTTGCTGAGGAGGTGGTGGCCTCATGTCTGGGATACACCTGGCATAACACAGCAAGAGCTCTTTATTGTGTCCACATTGCTTACTTGGCTAGCTACTACCTAGTTATAAACATACTGAGGACAGGGACTGGGTTCCATTTGTCTTGCATACATTTTATGTACTCATTCATTTAAAAGACAGTCATTGGAATTCTGGAAATATACCAGTGAGCAACACTGGAAAATTATATACACGGNGGAAATAATCATTGGTCAAATAATCACAATGTGTTAGCTCATAGCCAGTCTGGCACTTGAATTGAGTGGGGATGCTATAAAAAGTTGCTGACTCGGTAGAGTGAACAGGATCTGAAGAAAAAACTGCATCCTTCTTGGACACAGGGATGTCAGTGGAGGTGGCAGACCACCAGCCCAGGACCCTCTAGCCATCCTGTTCACCCTCAATGTAAATGTGAAAAAAGAAAGGTCAGGAATCTTTCTTCAACAGACATACTAAGGCATTCTCTTGCCACAGAAGTCAGTGAAGTACTGAGTACCAATACTAAGTAT
The DNA here is from genome assembly GCA_001685075.1 of Bramus lutescens. Lineage (NCBI taxonomy): Eukaryota > Metazoa > Chordata > Mammalia > Rodentia > Cricetidae > Bramus > Bramus lutescens. Next base: position 66,074 of record LOEQ01002985.1, on the reverse strand, counting down.
GCACTTTTAGGTGATCAATCTATGCTTCTAAAAAGAAAGGCTTCAGTGGAGTGGACAGTCAATAGCAATGTCTAATTTTGTCCTTGAAAGAGTGCTTTTGTGTCCGTGGGTCTAGGTGGAGAAAAGGCTTTGATTTTTGTCCTATCCCCTGCTCATATGGACCCTGGCCATTGGTTGATACCTTTTAGCATGAATATTCCTCAGTTTGATGTTCTAACTAACCCTATACCAGGCCTCAGGCTTGTGGTCAGGATGCCCTTACTGTGGAAAGTAGGCTCAAGGGGCAGGAATTTTTTCAGTCACAGTAACAATGGGTGTAAATACGGTAAATTCCTTCCTCTTAACCTAATTTTCTCTGCATGTCAAGTGAATAGTAAAAACACCTACTTGGAGGATGAGTTGGGATTAAATGGAATAAAGCAAGAGGTGGCTTGTGAGAGCATCTATTGCAACATAAACTGTGGGCAGTGGTCCACTCTAAACACCCCTTTACAGAAGATGGACTCCATGGAAGTCCCGTCCACCTTAGTGCCTTGGGGTTTCTGCCAGCGCTCTGCAGGGTGTCTCACTTCTGCTGAAGGGTGGTGGACTTCCCCAAATCTGAAATGGTACTCTGGAATTGGCATTTGTGGTTCTCTCTTTTTATAGAGATCTTGAAAGAATTTGCTTTGGCTTGCACTCTTAAATGCCCTTGGAAAATAGCTGTTGTTATTTTTACTTTACCGTATTTTAACATTATCCAGTTTTAAAAGCAGCACATGGAAATGGATGACAGTGATTGTTGGACAGCAATGATAACACGATCACCAACTGCTAAAACAGTTCACTTTACTTAAAATGGTTCACATAGGATAGTCTGTGTTATGCGTGTTTTACCACAGGTTTAAAAATAGCAAAAATAAGAGTTTATATTCAAGAACAAGTAACTCTAAAGAAAAAGAAAAGAATAAGTAGTTTCCTAAATGTTTATCAGCTCCACAGGCATCTCTGTGGCTCCCCGTAGCCTGTTTATAGGGATTAGAAACACATTGTAAAAGATAAGCTTTGTTTATAAACCCAGGCTCCCTGAGCCAGACCAACAGGGCTGCAGCAGTTACTGTTAAAGCTATAAGACCTTTACAGGGGATGGAGCTGCCATGCAAGTGGGATTTGTAAAGGCTGGCGTTTGCTTTCTCCAGCTTCTGGAAGAGTGGGAAGTCCAAAGTCCATGAACTTGTGTACTTCAAGTCTAGCAAGGATGAATCTCTGGATGCTGTGTTCACAGCAGGGGAACACCACTCCTCTTCATATGGCAGTGGGTTAGGAAAAGATAGAGCCCCTTCCTAAAGCCCACTCATTGGCTTGTGAGTTTACTCCTGAAAGTAGCATTTTCATGTCCTGCACACACCACTCCCATCAGGCCCCACCTCCCAGCGTACTCACGTGGGGACTCAGCTCCCAGCATATTTATACTAGAGAGGAAACTATCAGCTAAAGCACCGGGCTGTGTGGTTTGGAGTAGTGTGTAAAGCAGCCCCAAGGTCCCTGCTTTCTAGTATGAGACTGTGGGTAGCTGAGAGCAAGGTCGTTTGCACAGACAGATCACTACCCTGTGAAAAAATGCACACTTAAAAACACTGGAAGGAAGCAAAGGTTTGGTGATAAAGTGATAATAAAAGCATCTAGATGGAATTTCAAATGTCTTTCCCCTTTGTTTTCTAGGTGATATAGAATAGGTCCTTAGTAATCTTAAAATGGAAAATACTATTGAAATAATAATAATATAATGATAATAATAGTGGATGCCAGATTTCTTCCTCACCATTGGAATATTATTTTTTTCTTTAAAATGAAAGGCATACTCATAGGGGTTTGTAGAAATGCTCTACATATGAGCTACAGGAAAACAATGTTTTTTTTTTCTCCTGGTCAAATTTCCCTGACATATTCACTAGCTAATGGAATGGTGGGTCCAGGAGGGAGGGTGAAGGGACGTGCCCCAGACTCCTGGAAAGGGTTATTTGCTGAGATTCTGTAGCCTGTTCTCCCTTGAACATACTCTGGAGAGTGCTCTGGTGGCAGACAGGCACGAGGTGGGGGCTATCTGGGCTCCTGGGGGACACTGGAACCACAGGAGACAAACACCCCTAATGTGTAGACTGACAACATTGGCAGTCCAGCTTTAGCTGTTCTCCAAGTGTCAACTGTTTGTTCTATGAAACAATTTGGAGCAAGCTAAACCAGCTCTCAGTGGGCACGGTTCACAGGTTAGCCTTTGGTGCCACACATGGGCTGAAATGTCCTCTATCCCTGAGGACTGCTCAGGGTCACCTTCTTAGAGACTTGCAGACAGATGCATGAATGTTTTCTTCTCTCCACTGTCTCACTGCACAGGGCCTCAGAGAAACAGGCTGACAGCAGCAAGGCCAGCTCCTTGGCTCTCCTGGAAGGGAGGCTTCCACGCCGACAAAAATAGAAAGACCAGGGCCTCCTGATTCCAGATAAAGGCTGCTTGCTGCTGCTGTTTAGCCAGCTTTTATCATATGCCACTGTGGCTGGAACATCTTCTGGTAGGAAGAACTCAGGGGCCCTGCTGGGAACAATGGAATTTTTTATTGTTTAACCCAAGAGCCTTTTCTCAAACCCTGGGAGGTTTCCCTGGGGTCTGAAGGCCCCAGACCCCAGTCAGCAACCCCTCTTGCCCACTGTGATTGCCTAACTAAGCCATCTTGGATTCCCATGTCTCAGAGGAGCCTGGCCTCTTTGCTTCTTGTTTATACTTAGGGCAAGTATACAGATACTATTTTCTGAGCACATAAAACTAATAATTAAAGATACCCCCCCCATTGTACATAACAAGGCAGAGAACTTTGAGGAGGTTTGGGAGGGTCAAGCATACATAGGAGGTCTATACACTGGTGCTTCCCAGTGAAACGGAATGACCCAAGAGGCTCTACCTTTAGCTATTCCTAGTGGGCCAGGGTGGTCGCCTACATCCTCACTCCTGTTTTTCTGCCTGTAAGCTCTTAGGTATTAATAGATGAGACAATGTGGACTGATATAATGTAAATGCATATCACATGCACACACACACATAATTTTCAAGTGGAAGAGCACATTTTGAACTGCACAGCGCAAATGGGACTAGTCCTCTGCTTTTCCTTTCTTGCTTCCCCATTAGAGATGATTAAAACCTACATGTTCTAGGGCTAGGAATTCGGCACTGGTAAAACACTTGCTGGTGAGCAGGAGGCTCAGATTTCTGGTCCCAGAACCATATAAATGTCGGAGGGCAGAGCAGCCTGTCTATAATCTCACCATTCAGAAGCTTCAGATAGGAGATCCCATAGCAAACTGGCTAGACAGACCAGCTATATTGATGATCCCACCTCTGTGAAACAACAGAAAAGCAACTAAGGAAGATCCTGGTGTCATTCTTGGGCCTCCACATGCACTCACACACATGTGCCAACATGTGTGTGAACATACATACTCACAGGGCACCACTTACACATAGTTATGTAGGAAAACAAACTGTTCCATCATGTTGTTCTCACGAAGTCCATGTCAGACAATGCTAATTGACATCAGATTTATCCCTAGTTAAGGAATATAATCAAAAGTGAATATCAGTTTATCAAAATGGATTACTCCAGGGGAAAAATAGCTTTAAAATACTCCATAAACACGAAATTCCCAAGAATGTTCAAGGCAGCTATATTGCTAATAGTCTCAATTAGAAATGATCCAATGTCCATCAACATCAGAACGAATAGAAACATAGTTTGTGCCCGCAGTGGGATACTCTCTAGCAATGGGAAAACGTGAACAAAGGTACAGTTTAAATGCACTTTACAGTGTAGCGTGACAGGGATTATACCGAGTGGCTATGCTATGTGATTTCCCTTTGTTACAGTTCACGACAAAGGTCATCTGTGGTGTCAAACATCAGAACGGCCATTGCTCCTTGGGGAGAAAGACTAAGAAGAAGCCTGCTGGGGCTAGCAAGCTTTCTGTATCTTGATTTTGCTGGCGGTCAGATGAGTGTGCACTGGGCAGAAGTTCACTGGGGTACATCCTCGCATCTGTGCTCCACACTAGAGCTGTCCTTGGCATGTCCTTAGGAGGGAGCATCTCCCTGGAGCCTGGCACTTGGCCTTTGCTCCATGTTCTGTGGATAAGGCCTTGATTCTGGTCTGCTTCAAGCTAGAATTTTTTTTAACCTTCTGGTAGTTTCTTATCTATATTGAAATGATAAAAATAGCCCCTGATAATTCACATCTAAAATACTTGACATGGTCAGCATACTCAGGAAACCCAGTGTGGGGACGTTATTCCTCCCTTTTCTCCTCTAAACCACCCAGTTCATCTTCACACTGCCTTTTCCTCTTTTTCTTTGTGTGTCAGGAACACATGTGTATGGGCACACCTACACATGTGTGCATATGCACGTGGGGGCCAGAAGGCAACCTCCGGTGTCTTTCCTCCTCAAGTACCATCTACCTTATTCTTTGAGCAGAGCCCTGGCTGGGGCCTGAGCCTTGCTGATTAGGTCAGACTAGCTGACCAGCGAGCCTCAGACCCACCTCTCTGCCTTGGGTCTGAGCATTGGGATTGCAAGCGTACACCACCATGTCTGGCTTCTCATGTGGATGCTGGGGCTCGAAGCACTTTATGGCCTGAGCTCCCTTCCTGCTCTCCCTCTCTCCTGATTCCTGTTGTTCTTGCAACCTTCTCCTATTAAAGAGCTGTGAACATGAAGCTTATTTACCTTAAAATATACTGAATACAACTTAAGGGTTATTTTTGAAATAAAAAAGCAAGCACACTTAGTATTTTTCTCTCTTAAAATACACTCTATACTCACTGAACCCAAATCAGATGACCTTATATGCAGCCTCTGTGGGTTAGCTCAATGGTTGCCAGGTTTGTCTGCATGTAAGGGTCCATAGGACCTTGTGACTATGCTCATGACCAGGACGCTTTTAAACCTGTGTCTGAGGTGGGCCTGGGCCTCAGCCTGTGGAGTTCTTGGGTGATCCCAGGGTGTGGACAAGTTTGGGAATCACTGAATTTATTTTCTGTTCCTTCCACAGTATAGCATCTCAGTTGCATCTGCACTAGAATAACTGAGCATTTTCTAAATAACCCCATGGCTTGGATCTGCCCCAGGCATGGCCCGAATGTTTGTAAGATGCAGCCTGCATTGAGAGTCCTTATCTAGAGGAACGGTACACCGGTAATCCTTGGGATTGGGTGACTCTAGTCTCCAGCGCCAAATGTTCCCCTTGGGTTAGAGTACTTTCTCTTTATGGCGTGGAAAAATTCCTACCGCTGTCTACTTCCTTTGCAAGCTAAATATGGAGACGTGTGTGCCATGCTGATCAACTTTAAATTTGCTTCGCCCTCAGTTTGGGATTGTGCTGGACGCAGGGTCCTCTCACACCAACTTGTACATCTACAAGTGGCCAGCTGAGAAGGAGAATGACACAGGCGTGGTGCACCAGCTGCAGGAATGTCAAGTGAAAGGTAAGATGGAGGCCAGGGAAGTAGAGCGGATGGGACACGAGAGCAGGAGAGGCACTGGGAGTACCCAGGAGCAGAAGGAGCCAGCAGAGCCAAGCGAGGAACACAGTGGAGCTACCGGTACTTTATGGTCACTGTAAAATGACTTTGAGCCAGGCCTAGTAGCACAGGCGAGCAGGAGGATCCTATGCTTCGGGTCAGCCTGGACAGCACAGTAGGACTCTGCCTCAACCGAGTCACAGATGTAGCCTGGCAGTCGACAGTGTCTCACATGGTCAGTTCCTATTACTGACAGTTGTCGTCATCATTATCATCTTCATCATCATCATCTTGAAATCAATCCTTGAAAAATAAGAAAATTTAAAAATAGCTGAGGTGTTGAAGGTGTGGCCCGGTGGTGCTGTCCAGGCTTTATAGTCATGATATCCTTGGTTAGTGTAAGGAATATTTCCTAACACGAGTTCTCTGCCGATGCAAATTCCCAATCAAGCCAAATCAAAACAAGCCAAATTAAGAAATATCCAAATTTGCGTCCACCCACTGAGACAATGGGACTGATCTAATGGGTGCTCACCAAGGCCAGCTG
>LOEQ01002985.1:37336-59489 GCA_001685075.1 Bramus lutescens | reverse complement strand
GAGAGAGAGAGAGAGAGAGAGAGAGGATTGAGCAGTAATAGTTTTTATCAACAGGCCTCTCCTGTGTGTCTGACACTAAGAACACTACATGGTTTTCTCACTCTTAGGATCGTTTGGGTGAGTCGCAGCAGCCATGTTTTCAAAATGAGAGCAGCAAGATTAAGACAGGTCAGGCCACTTGTTTAAAGTTTCTTAGGCTGGCAGCTGATGGAACTGGCTGTCAGACCCACATCTGAGCCAGTGGTCCTTAGACTCAGGGCCCTGAACTACTGGGTGCGGGCAGGGGAGGAGGTGGACCTCTTAGAGCATGGATGTGGGGCCCTCTACTACCAGAGTTCCTGGGGTCAACAGATCTGGGCTGCAGCCTGGAGATTTATGTTTCTAAAAGTCCCTGGGGGCTTCTGATGGTATGATCTTCTGTTCTCTTTATTTTTAGACTCAGCTCTGCAAGTTGGAGGAAAATCTTAACCGCTTTTGGGTCTCTTCACAGGCAGGGAAGAGCAGATCACAGACTTTTAGGGCTGGGGTCATCTAAATCTTGTGTTCCAAGGAGGAAAACAAAAGCCTGGAGGATTAGTGCCCCATAAGTGGCAAGAATCTGGCTGGTGATCCAGACCCCACAGAACTGCTGTTTTACATGCTGATAACTGCCCCCCCCATCCTCATCCTCCCACTCAAGCTCCCAGCCCAAGTCAATTTTAAGGTCACACCCAGAGGCTGGCTGACTGCCATCTCCCTGGCTTGCTCCAGCCTGCTCTCCATCCTGCAGCAGACACCACATCTCACCACTGTCCCTGTGATCATCGTCTCTTGGCCTTTGGAGCCAGGAACATCCTGTTTCTTTTCAAACAGGTAATCTAGATCCCAGAGGAGAACTGGCTTTTTATCAGATGGCCTGTAGCTTCCACTGATTTTTGTAGTTTGTCCAGGAACTAGGCGGGGTTAGGAGAGAATGCCGTGCTACCTGGAGCCTCTTAGGCCTGGCAGTAATGGGGCAGAGCTCCCTGAGTTCCTAGAAGTTCCACCCTTCACTTCGGACTCCACTTTAAAATACAGTAAACGATTACAACAGATGTCTTTCTTCCGAGACTCATCCCATGGATGCAGGTGTTTGGATCAACAAATACTGGAGTTTCTCCTCCAATCAGAGTTAACAAAACAAAGGGTTTCCTGAGTCAGAAGTGAGCTGCTAACACAACGTGGAGTGTCTCATTCTGTTAAGCAAACAGGCTCTTGAAAAGTCCATTTGAATAATCACCTTGGAAGTGAATTCTTGCTAGGAAGCTCTCGGAATTCACCTCAAAGTGAGATGGAAAGGCACAGTGTTAAACTCAGCAGGTCAGGAGTCTGGCTCCAGGGCTCTTCATAGCAACCATTAGTTTGCTCTAAATTGGAAGTAACAGTCTTAGTAGGGAGGCATGGTGCTGGAGTGGAACAGACTCTTGGGATATGCAGGTTCTGTTTCTGGTCATTCTAACAAAGGAAGAAATGACATAAATTTTAGGGCACATGCTATGACATAGAAGTTGGTGACCCGTTCTGTCGTTTCAGGAAAAGCCAGTGTGTGGGGTGCTTTACTTTAACTTTTGCGCTAAATGTCATCTTTACCTCGGCCCTCTAGGAACTAATGTTGCTAATTATAACCCCATGGCAGGATCATCCAAAAGTGGCTAACAGGCCACCATAGAGCCAGAGGACACGACTCAATTGAATATGAAATTGCACCACCCTGTGGCTGAACTGCTGAACACCAGGCTTCACCGGCAAGAGTTTAAAATTACATCATAAGCAAAGCCATAGGCATTAGCTACATTTTTCACAACTATGTTGAAACACTTGAGAGTTAAGGGAAGAAGCACTCATACTGGCTCTAGATTCTAAGGGAAGCAGCCCACCACGGTGGGGAGGCATGGGGACTGTAGGGGACTGTGGTATGGTAGTGGTACTGGGATATCCTGACATATCCGGAAGCCAGGATATACTTAGAGCCTCGATAGGATAGCTCTGGAGGGGTAGAGCCACAAGAGAACAGCTCTGGGGAAGGGGGTAGAGCCACAATAGGACAGCTCAGCCCTGGAGGAAAGGTGTGGTGGCTATCTGAAAGCCAGGCTATCTGAATCTGGGGTGCGGTGGGGGACGGTCTCCCCACAGGATATAGGGATCCTGTTCCTCTCCTGGAGAGCCGCTACAGCTGAGTTCTGCTCTGTTCCCTTATGGGAGCATCCTAGCAAATAGCTCTCTGCTTCTTCTCTGGCCCAAGATGTTTCTTCTGCTAGCACTCTGCTATGGAAAAGCCCCCTGCAGAAATGTAGCAACTTCACCTGGCCTTGCTTAGCCCCCTTAAGAAGTGTCCTAGCAAGGTTCTTCTGTTCTGCTCCACCTTGCTGAGTAGGGAGTGTCTAGGGAGTATCTCAGCAAGGTTGGCAAATGGAGATTTGGGAAGGAGGAGTCCAGGAGAGTGGCTGCCTCTGCCACTTAAGGACAGCTCTTAACTGAACGGGTGGAGAGGCTTATATAGGGCTTCTTAGGGGTGGAGTTTTCCCAGGGAGAAAGGGGATTGGTTAATTTTTCCCTGCTCAGGGATTGGACAGTTTAGATAGTCAGAGGCAGAGATGGCTCTGACTTCATGGCCAATCTGTATTTCTTTCACTGGTCCTTTTTTAATTTTTTTATTCTCATCTTAGGACCAGGGCATATTTCTTTCACTGGCTCTAATTCTAGGGACAGGGTGTGTTTCTTTGACACTAGTTTCAGAGCCAGGGCACATGTCTTTAGTCCTGGGTTCAGGGATAAAAATGTTTCTCTCCCTGGCGCAGGTCTCAAATACAGAGTTTGGGTCTTTCTCTTACTCTGGGTTCAGAGTCATGGTGCTCAGTGATTGGTCAGTTTCCTGCCCCAGTTGTCCCTTTTACCCTACAGAACAGGAGCTCTTCACATCTGGGCAGAAGGGGAAGCAGGAAAGGGCCTCGCCCAGCTTTCTCCGTCCCCCTTTTTCGCTCAGTCTGGAACTCTTGCCCCAGGATAGTGCTGCCCGCATCTGCATCTTTCCCTTCCAGCTAAACCTCTCTTCAGCCAGCCTCACACACACACACAAAGGGTATTAGGGTTAGGATTAGGGCACCTCGTTAGTTCATTCACCTGGTGCTTCTTACTACAATTAAGTTGACAATCAAAATTTACCACTATTCCCTCTAAGTAAGACAGCATAATGTATGACATATTGAGAAGTGTTTCCTTCTGTTTTTCTTAGCAAGCTCTTTTCTTTAATAAGGTCAAGGTACACCCCACACATGTATTTACTTATTATTTATTTATTTATTAAGATTTTCACCTTCTGTATCTTTCTTTAGGTCCTGGAATCTCAAAATATGCTCAGAAAACAAATGAAATAGACACATACCTGGCTGAATGCATGAAAATGTCCACTGAGTTGGTCCCGGCCTCTAAGCATCGTGAGACGCCTGTTTACCTGGGAGCCACAGCAGGCATGCGCTTACTTAGGTAGGGCAGTATGTAGAGACTAGGGTACCAGAGTTCAAGGCAGTGCCAGGGCACCTAGGATTATGGGACTTATAGCTACCTTACATACCAAATCCTGTGCTAAGAAAGAAGTTTTATTAAGTATATATTGTGGTAAGTCTCAAGTATCTCCCTTGGGGACATCAACGGGGACAGAGTATTGGAGAGAAAGATTAAGGATGTGCACTCTGAAATAAGGGAATGAAGACAGAATTAATCAATATCTGGGAGGAAAAAGGCAAAAGTAGACCCATAATGTCTCAAGACGAGTAGGTCCAGCTCACGAAGCATGGTTGGTCATCCCATTGGTATGTGAATTGTTTCTATCTTCCATCCATCCATCGAGGGTGTTGCGAGTGCCTGCTCAGTCCACAGTATAATGAGAAGGTAACTCAGCCCTCAAGGGAATTAGACTTCCATCCAGGGCGATCTGTTGTTTAACTGTGCAAAGCTGCTGTGGGAGGCCTGGCCTTGCTCAGGATGGAAGGTAGTCAGAATGGCTTGCCACAGCAGGGTTGCGTGAGCTGAACCAGGAAGGAGGGGCCAGAGGGGAAGGAAGGGCAGAGCACAGCTGGCAGAGAACAGCTGGCAGAGCACAGCTGGCAGAGAACAGCTGGCAGAGCACAGCATCCATTCAGTTACCCATCCATTCAGCACCTGTGACATGTCAGAGAGGACTTCAAGTGCTTGGGATAAAGTATCGAGCAAAACACAGCTCCTGACTCCATGGAATTTGTGCTCTAGTGGATGCACAAAAATAGAGAAAGGAGAGAGATTAGGGCAGAGGCAAGGATTGCCATAAATCATCATGTGCAGAAGGGTCTGCATAGGAAGGAGATGGGGAGCACTATGTCAATACTTGACACACGTTATTTAATCAAGGTTGCTATGAAGCAAAGATATTAAATAACCAGAGAACGAAGCTAGAATTGAGCAATGTCGTCACTCACCTGAAACCCCACGGCTGGAAAGTGAGTGGCAGGACCTACACTAGAAAGTGCCTTGTGGACCACGCCAGGAAGGTTGGAGAAATGAGATGCTGTTTAAGGAAGCAAGAGTTGTTGATACTAGAGGGTGGGCTGGAGCAGAAAGGCTAGGGGCACTATGTCTATGTGAGACCCTGCTGGAAGGTACTCCTTCTCACTCAGGGGTTCTCGGAGTTTCAGACTAGGTCCCAGGAGCAATTACATCATCATAACAGAACCCTAAAGATTCCCTTTAGGTCTCAAAGTTTCAAACAGACTTAAGAACTGAGTGATAATAGGAAGATTTTTCCAGGCTGGCTTCAGGGGACCTTGGGCATCTGTTGCTCGTTTCTACAGCCCTAACTGACATCACTCAGGGGCCACAGTGATGGTTAAAGCAGCACATACCAACCAGCTCTCAATATGGCCAGACAGCACCAAGCTGCCACCACAGTCAGTTTGAAAACCTCTGGTACTTTGAGCTGGGAACCAAAGACAGACCAGTACTTTGGAAAGATACATCTACTGAGTGGCTGGAGAGGCAGAGCCAAAAGGATGACTCCTGTGAAAGCCATGCACCGGGCCCTTATGTCTCCTATTCTAGTGTATGTTCTCTAGCTGACATGGGTAGGTGGGACTATGAAGCCGAAAAAATGATAACCTCACCTCTTCTTTTGTGTAGAATGGAAAGTGAACAAGCAGCAGACAGGGTCCTGGCTGCAGTGTCAAGAAGCCTTAGAAACTACTCCTTTGACTTCCAGGGTGCCAAGATCATCACTGGCCAAGAGGAAGGTGCCTATGGGTGGATTACTATCAACTATCTGCTGGGCAAATTCACTCAGGTAAATACCTCACACCAAGGAGGTGGTTCCTAGAGGGTCAATGCCACTGCTGTCTTAGGCAATATTTGGATCTTTAGCAAAATGAATAATGGACGACAGATGAATGAATGAATGAATGAATGAATGAATGAATGAATGAATGAATGAGCGAACAAGCTCCTACATTTGTAACCATCCCTAGAGGTATATTTACTTTACTGTTACCACTGGAGAATATCTAAGCTATGTCTTCATCCCCGGAAGACATAGAGGAGATTAAAATCTATTTTAAAGATTTTATTTTTATTTTTAAAAATTATGTGTACGGTGTGCCTCTGTGTGGCCACGTGTACACTGCGTAAGTGCTTTCAGAGGTCAGAAGAGTCTGTTGGATCTTCTGGAACTGGAGTTACACACAGCTGCAAGCCTCCCAATGTTAGGAAAAAAATTCAAGTTCTCGGCAAGAGCAGTATGTGCACTTAGCCGCTGACCTTTCTCCAGCCCCCATATCTATTTCATTTAAGGTCATTTTCATCTTATTTGAAGTAAGACCAACTGGGCAGAACTGAGTGAGACTGGGGCAGGAGAATTTCAAGTCGGAGTCTAGCCCGAGCAACATAGTGAGACTCATTCAAAAAAAAAAAAAAAGCCAAATGAAACAGTGTTCGCTAAGTAAGGAGTGCCCAGGGCTCTTCTCTCTTCTCATGGTGTAGCTCACTTCTCAGGACAGCACCCCATTAGCAGACCCCACCCCCATAATGAAGCTTGAAAACAGAATCTTTTCTGGCCTAGGTCATGTAGTTGGTGACCGAGTGGGGATTTGCTCTTGCTTGTGGGCCGTAAGGTTTCCTGGCCTTACATTGCTGTTCTCTAAGTTTTGTCTTCAAAGCCCTCTTGCTGGCAGTCAATCTGGCGCTGATTGGGGAACCCACAGTGGGCTGGCTTTGCCCCACTCTCTGACCCTGGTCCTCCATCTTTAGGAGGTAGGATATCTAGAGACTCCTAGTACTGTCCTTTCTTTCAGAAACAGGGTTGGCTAAACCTCATCTCAGCAGACCACCAGAAAGAGGAAACCTTCGGCGCTTTGGATCTTGGTGGCGCCTCTACACAAATCACCTTTGTGCCACTAAACAGCACTATAGAGGCCCCAGAAAACTCTCTGCAGTTTCGCCTCTATGGCGAGGACTACACTGTGTACACACACAGCTTCCTGTGCTATGGGAAGGATCAGGCACTCTGGCAGAAACTAGCCAAGGACATTCAGGCAAGTGCAACGGAATTCAGTTCTGCCCTCCCCACATCTGGTCCTCAGCCCCCACATCCTGTTATTCCCCCTTTGTAATTCAGCAATCGGTCTGAAGCTGGGCATTGTGCCTTCCAACCGTTCTCAGGCAGGACACCAAGCTCTATCTGGTGGACCCCTGTGACTCGGTCCACCCAGACATTCCCTCCCATGTTTGTTTACTGCACTATCTCCAAGGATCTTTTCTTGGAAATTAATGTCTGGACCCAGTGGTGTTGATAATGCGAGTTACATGCTAAAGTATTGTCTGGGGGAGGAGTGGCCAATTGAAAGTTTGTCCACACCATTTTTTAATCAAAGAGGGGGAAAAAAAAACCCTCTGCGTGGAAAATACAAAATTTGTCAATCAGCACTTTGAAAATTGTCCCCAGATGTTTTCTGCGGTTTGAATTCAAGAATAAATACTTGATGCAACGAGAGGACTGGACATACCCTGGCAAATACACACAGAGCGAAGTTGTCACATCCAGCTGTCCCGTCTCTGGGAAGGGACAGCCCTCACCCCATGCAGTCTCTTGTTCTTAGAACCACCATCATCATGACTGCCATCTTGAAGCAGGTGCAGCCGAGAGGTGCCCCCACACCCCCAAGTCCACACTACACTTAGCCATAACAGCCTCTCTTTTTCTCTTGGGGCTTAAAATCTGTTTGGTTTGTCATTGCTGGGATAAGAGCCCTAAGGCATCTTCCCTCTCCAGGAGCTCCCAGTCTGCTGGGGGAGAAGATGGGACAGCATGCAGACCCAGCTCCATCCAGGCTGGATGAAGTCTCTGGACCTGTGTCCTTGTGAGCCTGCACTAAGAGCTCAGGGACATTCCCAGCTCATGGCATTTGTGGGTTCATGCATAAATACTCTGATACATCATATGCCATGCCTGGGCCCTTGTCTCTAAACCTTCCTTTAAAACCTAATTCTCGAGGGGGATAGGCAGGACAGGGCCATGAGAATGCCATTCTGAGGACCATGCTTTGTCATTCAAGTGCTCCTTCCATTCAGGTTTCAAGTGGCGGGACCCTCAGGGATCCATGCTTCCACCCGGGATACGAGAAGGTAGTGAATGTCAGTGAGCTCTACAGCACCCCCTGCACCAAGAGATTTGAAAAGAAGCTACCATTCGATCAGTTTCAAATCCAGGGCACTGGAGACTATGAGCAGTGCCGGCAGAGCATCCTCGAGCTCTTCGACAACAGCTCCTGCCCTTACTCTCAGTGTGCCTTCAATGGGATCTTCTTGCCACCTCTCCATGGGAGTTTTGGGGTAAGTTTATGAAATGATGAGATATATCGGCTAGAGTGTTTTGTGTTATAAGGTGTGCAAGATGTGTCTATAAAGTATTTAAATAATACCAACTTCTTTTCTTACACATAGTAATATCTTGATGTGACTGAGGGTTTGTCACTTGGCCTTACAATGCCAGATTTTAGGATCGCCTTCTCCATTATCTTTTTGATTTTCTCATAATGTTAAGAGTGTACCTACTGCTCCAGGCATCACATCGTCACCAGCCGAGTCAAGGTAGGAAAGAGAATGACGGCGAGAGGTTTCTCTTTGTGTGCCTCTCATACACCAGATGCCTTTCGGGGTCTGTTGGCCAGACTTTGGTGAAGTACACGTCCTGATGCCATCTGATAAAGGGGATTAATAGGATATTTGGCTTAGGTTAGTTGTTGTTTGTTTCTTCTACCTGAGTAAAGTGAGGGTTCAATAAGCAAGGAAGACAGAAGATTGCTGCAGGATATATACCCCTCAGAGTAGGCATACGCAGTGGGCTGCAAACCTGGGCTCTCAGTGCTAAGCACACAGGGAAGGATGTCAGAGTAGCAGCAGCCATGGGATGATGCCACTGAGGGATTTCTTCTCTAACAAACAGATAGGAAGCAGAAATTCGGGAACCACCAAGGTAGAACTTAAATAAGCACTCATTTCATTAATAGTAATAAATAAGCATTCCTCAAAGTTTGGAGAACTGGGGGGTTGTTGGATCCTGACTCCCCATTCCTTCTTTTCCTAAGCTCTCCAGAATAGGATAAAGTGTTGGTGCTGAGGAGGAAGAGATGCCCTTGATCTAGTCATTGTTCACATTGCCTGTTTGGTTCCTGAGACCAGGCACTACTGTCATCACAGTTAAGAAGTGTATCGCAAGAGTTACCTACCATCCTCCAAGTGCCAGCCGCAAAGCAATGGTTACAGATATATTCATTGTCTACAATACTGAGCAAAGGACCAGGGCCTTTATCTTCCTTTCTGCCCTTTCAGAAACCTGAGCAGATGACAAGGGGAGATTCAGATTTGCCCCTAGACCTCACATGAGAGGAGTTTGTGTTTGCAAGGTCTGCACGCCCAATTTAATGTCACATAAAGAGCTCAGGGAGAGAGAACAGGGTCTGTTGTCATCAGACCTTACTGAACCCCTGTCCTGTGAGCTGTAGGTGCTCTCAGTTGGAGTAGCCTCTGAGGAAACAGGGGGGAGAGCCATGGAGCCAGGCCTGGTTTGTGGCGAGACTACAGCTTTCCCCTTTGCAGGCTTCGGGGATGAGTACAGCACCAGCAATGGCTGCTGAGTAGCTGGTCAGCTGTTGGCATCAATTCTAACCCGAAACCTGGCTTGGGTGCCATGTGGCTGACTTGGTACTAGCTTCATGCCATGGGGCTTTTGGGAGATAAAACGTCCTTCCCTGACTTGAAAGAAACTTTTAGAAGAGGAAAGATGGGAACACAAGAGGGAGACATATGGCTAAGGTCTCTGGAGACAACTAAGGGCTTTTTCATTGTAGTTGTAGCTAGGAAGGATAAAGCAAAAGAAAAGTGAATGCATTTTCCTATTAGAGGAATGCATTCCTGTCATTTCCAGAGCCAGTTAGCCCAGAGCTGTGAAACCAGAGCATTTGCAGAGACGCGAGCTTTGCTGCAACTGCAGCCGGCATGATGCTCTGTATCTCACCCTGTAAATGCAGCATTAAAATCAGTCCGTGTTCTCTAGTCTGGCTGTGCTATGGCCTCGGCATCTAGATTGAATCTCACGTCAAAGCAAAGTGGAAACATCAAGAGGAGAGAGAACATCTGTTGAGAATTATTTATGAGGTAATTTAGAAATTGTTTCTTCGGAACACATTGTACAACTTACATAAACAAGAAAGAGCAGAAATAGAGAAGTATTAATAAAAGCTCATTTAAAATGCTTTATACATGCATGTGCCCTACTGGCCAATGAGCAACACGATGGAAAATCCACACGCAACAATTTAAAAATTACTTACGCACTTATTAATAGGTGTTTTTTAATTTTGCATCAGGGATTTATTAAGTTGTCCAGACTGGCTTTTTTTTTGTGTGTGTGCAAGCCTCCTGCCTCCAACTCCCAAGTAGTTAGTTGAAATGATAGACATGTGCCACCAGATGTCCCTTTCTTCTCCTCCTCTTCCTTTCCCTGTTGTCCTTCTTTTTGTCCTTTGAAAGAAATCAAATTTGTAAGCATTTATTACAAATTAAACATGAAGTTCTCAAAGAATCTCAGTGTGACCAGACATGAAAGAACCTAAAATCTTTAAAGGTACAGTGAGAAAATCAAGACACCCTTAGGGAAAATGCCAAAAAGCCCCACTGCCCAGATAATGTCATTGTTGTTATCTGGTCAAGGGGCAAAATCCAACACCTAAGATCTCAGCTTCAATATCTCTTCTCTTTTTACTACCAAGGAAGGCTTCATGCTCACCCTCTATGGTTGGACTATTGAATGGTGTATAAGACTGGCTGACATTTACTCGGCTGTTACCCCTGCCCAGCCTCAGTATGCATGAATCCTCAGCTGTTGGATCGGCCACTTTTGTCTATCATCTTGTGGCTCTAAGTATTCTGGACATCTGTGTTAGTACATGAAGTGAGGTGATACTGACCTAGAGGGGGCTTGGTGGCCTTGGGGCTCATCTGGATTTCTCTTATCATTTTTATTTTGTTTAGAGATTTATTTATCATGTATACAGTGTTGTGCTTGCATGTATCCAGAAGAGGGCACCAAATCTCAATCTAGATGCTTGTGAGCCACTATGTGGTTGCTGGGAATTGAACTCAGGACTTCTGGAAGAGCAAGCAGCTCTCTTAATCCCTGAGCCATCTCTCTAGCCCCTTATTATTTTTATTGCTGCCCACTCTGCTTGTTTCTGGCAAGAAGGCTCCTGTAGAGTAGTGATCTGTACCCACTGCCCTCCATACAGATTCTGTCGCACTGGTCTGCTCTGCTGTCTGGCCCCCAGGCGGTCAGCATTCTCACCTATTCCCACACTGTGTGTGTGTGGGGGGGTGGACTCCTGTGGTCAGTGCTCATAGAATCTCCACAAGAAGTTAAGCAGAAACCCACGTTCTACAGGGCTAGCTCTGTGGGGCCTGTCTGCCAGGAACACTTTCTGATGCCACCTTGCTTATTCCCCGCAGTTCTTTTGGAGACAGTGTGGAGGTGCCCTGTTATGTGGTTGCATTTAATGCTATCTGCTGCGTGTTCACTGCTCTGAGATGGGCTGCATCAGAGCCTGTCACAGCTGCTCCCTGTGCACCCCTTTTTCCTCCAGCAACATGAAGATCCGCAGTCTGTCTGTCTGAACACTGACAGATTACTTGATGGGTTGTTATCTTTGGAGCCATCTGGTGTACAAACACATCCTCCTTGGTGGTGCTCACTTCTGTTAATGAAGTCATGTCCATTTCTTACTTGGAGCCATTTTATTGTCTTTCATAATGACCTTTCTGACCACTGGCTGCCACCACCACTGATAAGAAGCAACCAGGGCCAGAACCCCCTGAGTGCTGCTTTAGAGGGCAGTGGTGGCTTTTGGGTCCTTGCCTCACTGATCCTGGTGGCAGTAGTGACAGATAGACAGTATCTCTGAAGTCTATTCTCTGTTCTTGCTACTTACCAGATTTTGAGCTCCCCACAAAAATTTAGCTGCTAGTAATATATTGCTGTTGACTAGAATCTTTGCCAATAACCTTGAAAGTCAAGTAAAACATATTTTCTATGTTATGTATCGAAAATATGCAATGGAAATATGTAGGAACAACAAGAGATAGCTTTTTGCTACTGTACAACTGCACTAAGTTCATGGGACAAACAGAAGTGCAGAGTGGCATGTCTGTCAACTAGAGGTTTGTGACACCAGAGTGGTGCAGGAGAATTGTCTGTATTCTGTCAATCATGTTTTAAATAAATGCTGATTGGCCAGGCAGGAAGTATAGGCAGGAAAACCAGACAGGAANCACATGGCTAACATAGATCAGAGTAATGGGTTAATATAAGCTACAAGAGCTAATGAGTAACCTGAGCTAATGGGCCAATCAGCTTTATAGCTTATAGAGATCTCTGTGTGATTTTCTTTGGGGATTGCAGGCTGTGGGGTACCAGGCAGGACAGAAACCCCAACAAGCAGGCCCCGTTGGTGTTACACCAGACCTCAGCATGAAGCAGCACAAAGGGCCATACAGTGGTGACAGTCGGACAGTGACTGGTGTATTATTCCTTGGTACTGCACCATTTAGGTTTCTCTTGAATATTAATAGTGTCCTACACTAGTACACATCAGTGCCAGTGTGCATGAGATTTGATCTTTTCTCTTAGGTTTACATGTGTTTTGTGGTAGTAGATGATGAAATACCTTCAAAATCCAAACGTCCCACAGTCTGAAACTCTCTTGAGATATGAGATTCAGATTTCAGAATGCTGTCATTTGGCCATTGAACACCCTCCAAAGGTCATAGGGTGGAGGTCCTCGGAGGGCACGATCGGATCCCATTCTCCGTTTCTTTCTTCATTCCTGTGAGAACAACCCTCAACCCCCTGTAGGCTATTCCAGGTGTGCCACCATTGCAGAATCAAAGGCAATTTGCACTTTCGTGCCTGGCTTATTTCATTTAGTGTCATGTCTTCAGCAATTCAGTCTGGTCTGAAGCCTCCAAGGGACCACAAAATTCTGGAGAATTTGATGAAAGTTAAGGATCTTCCCATCAGAAAAATGGACATCAAGAAATAAACTGAAAAATCAGCATAAAATTTATAATACAATCCCTTATGGTGAATCTGTGGTCCCCAGCTTATGAACCTTTATCCCACACCAAAAAGCACATGGAAAATAGAAATTAAAGTCCAGGCCTGAGCCTAACTATGCAGGACAATGTCTAGGAGTGAACACTCCTACAGGCACTGAGGGCCAGTCCACACGAAAGTTTGGAAGGCAGATTCAGACACCAATGCCCAGACCTGTGATCCCAGTGCTTACACCACCGCTACCTCCTGCCAGGCAGAGTCAACCTAATCCCTGGTGTTTAGTAAACAGGCAAGTAAATTGGAAGGAATGAGCAAGACAGAATGCAGAAGGGAGTAGGGACATGTCAAGTGGTCAGTTTGGGGGCAAGTGCCTGAAGCCCATCTCTGTCCCCACAAATGTGCGTGCTTACCCTCGCTTCATCTAAACAACATCAATACCCACAAACAAGCTTACCCTTGCTTCACTAAACAATGTCCACACCACCTCAGTGCTTACCCCCCCATCTAAACAATATTAACACCCCTCAGTGTGTGCTTACCCCCCACCCCACTCCATCTAAACAATGTCCGCACCCCCTTAGTGTGTGCTTACTCCTGCTCCATCTAAACAGCATCAACACCACAAATGTGCAACACCCACAAACATGCTTAACCCCTCCTCGCTTCTAAACAATGTCAGCACCCCTCAGTGTATTTTGGTTGTACCTTTTATTGGTTGATGGATAAATTTGGCTTTGAATTAGCTTTCCTTGTTTTCTTAGAAAGCTGATAAAAGTATATTGTCAGCTATATTACCAGACAACTATTTAGACTGGAAATGCAAGAAAAATCAAAGTTAAAAAATGAAATCTTACTCCATACAAATGAACCATGTGTCGTACAAATGGACTTGATGCACAGTTGCTTACTTTTGTTAAGTTAGATATGAGTTCTATATAAACAAAGTTTTTAAAATTATGCATTTTTAAAGAAGCTTCCGCTGGGTTTATTTGAGCTGAAATTGAAGCAACCAGCTTGTTTACACTGCGGGATTGCCACTAGAGGGTTCCCTTGTTGTTAGAGTGGGGAGTGAGCTCTGGAAGGGTCTGAGTAGAGGCTCCTGATGCTCCTGCTTGTTGGACACAGCCTGATACTCTGCACTCTGCTCTCCCAGGCATTCTCAGCTTTCTACTTTGTGATGGACTTTTTTAAGAAGATGGAAAAAGACAGTGTCTCCTCTCCGGAAAAGATGACCGAGACCTTAAAAAGTTTTTGTTCAAAGCCTTGGGAGGAGGTAAGTGACCAGAAATCACAACTGTGAAATTGGTCCTGCACCCGCAGTGCCATGGAGGGTGTGAATCTGCTCGTGACCTCATGCTGATTTGACAAAGGTCCAGCAAATATGTTTGAAGGCCAGAGAGTGGGGCTAGGAATGCCATAATCGCTGTGCCCTGACGATTTATAGTGGCTCAAGCAACAGCCTACATTTCTTACTTAATGCACAATTTTGCAACAAGCAGCTGCTCCCATGGGTTTAGTAGCTTCTCTCTCACTCAGCCATTGCTTCTTCAGTTCAGTTGCCATGGATACAGGATGGCTGCCATGGCCTTTATAGGTCAAAAGAAGGAAGAAGCAGATGTGTCTATCCTTTTGCAGGATAAAATAGACTATCACAGAAGTCCCTCATCAAAAAAAAAATCATCCCTTTATTTTTAAAAGCTGATTTTCTATTGTTTTATTTTATTTTTGATTGATACATTTTTATGATATATAATATATTTCAATGTTATATGTACATCCTACATATATCATCGTATCAGAATAATGATCATAATTGTCACCTTAATCATGCACCATTTATTTGTGGTGAGAGCATTCAACAACCTTTTCTAGGTTTTTAAATCTGTAGTTTGTTATTGCTAATTATAGTCAAACTACCACACAAGAGAAGAGCTGAGTTTACTTCTTTCTGGTGATGATCTATCACCTCCTTACTACCCTCCCACCATTCCTTGTACCGTTGCTTTTCCTGTCCTCTGATAGCCAACACTCCTTGTCTCGTTGAAATCTTTTGTGTACTATTTATTACATGATAATGAGTTTCATTATGAATGGTTTACTTTTTAATATTTCATATAAAAATAATTCAGTATTTGTCTTTTTGTGTTTGGTTTACTTGGCTTAATAATAACATTCTCCAGGTTCATCTGTATTGTACAAAACGGCAAATTTCATTATGTGGTGTGTGTGTGTGTGTGTGTGAGAGAGAGACAGACAGACAGACAGACAGACAGACAGACAGAGACAGACAGAGACAGACAGAGAATCACTGAGTGAAAATGCAGATCCTGAGTTCGAATCCCTGGGTGAAGAAGGCCGCCTTCCTCAGGATGCTGATGCTGTCTGTCCTCCAAGGACTGACCCGAATGCTAAGGCTTTATTGGACATTGTTTCCTTAAGATTCCCATAGAGGCCCTGCACTATGAACACTATGTAAGAGTCTCTGCTTAAACAGAGACCAGTGGACTTCCTTCAGACGATGCTTTCATGGCGTTTAATATGCTAACACATTGTTGAGTTATTCCAAGCATAGGGGATGGAATTAGATGCTGAAAGTGACTGTTTCTGAAGCTCCTAGATGGAAGGAAGGAACTACCTTTTCCCTAGAACACTTACTGTTCTCACCCAGAGCTCCTAGGAAGAAAAACTTCCTTGGGAGACCCAACTGAAAACTCTACGCCCTCTAAGGAGTGAAGCACCATCCCCACAGCCTGTAGGAGAGACTGACCCTCAGATCCATGTGAGCTGGGACTTCTTTGGCTCTTTATTGTATCTATCAGTTAAAAGGAGCCACAGAGGTGCCCACTCTACAGGTTTGATATTTATTTCCCTCACTACTTCTAGGTAAAAGCATCCAATCCGACAATAAAGGAGAAGTACCTGAATGAATACTGCTTCTCTGGGGCCTACATCCTCACCCTCCTTCTGCAAGGCTATAACTTCACAGGCAGATCCTGGGACCAGATTCGTTTTATGGGCAAGGTAACTTGGGAATTGGTTGGGGGTGTAGAAGTTGGGAGGAAGTTGGTGACAAAGCAGTTTTAACTTAGAAAAGGTGGGAGTCCACGTGATTTAAGTTTTGACTTGACACCTGTTCCATCCACCGTCCCGCAGCTGGCATTGGTGTCAAGCCCTTCTGGGAACAACAGGCAGCTATAGGCTGCCTCTAATGATAGCTGTTCACATTCTGTCATTCACCTTTCCACACACACAACTCTAACTGGTTCTCAAGAGGTCAGTTTATTCATTTACTAGTATTTTATCAGCCACTGTCCCCTCCCTGCCTTCAGAATTCCCCAGAGGCGCCCCTTTGTAACTCGGGAAGGGCGATCTTGGTTTCTTATCAGCCTTGCTAATGGGGCTGTTGCTTGGCACATGGCATTGAGTGAGACCTAGGAAGTAGCTTCCCTGCTGTGCTTCCCCACAGTGCCACCTGCAGGCATCCAGGAGTAAAGAAGCACGCAGCCTGTGCGACCCCCTTTGATGCCAAACACCACAGCCGTCTCTGTGTTGCTAGCCCTAGGCCTGCTAATGCCTAAAATGTTTTAAAATACAGTGATCTTGGACAAACCAAAACATTAGAATCAGGATTATGGCAGCTCCGGGATACTCATGTGATAATACTCTCTTCCTATTGGATCTTGCTCCTTCTAATGACCTTTTCCTTATTTTAACAGCCCAGGCTTCCTTCCATGCTATAAGACTATTTCATTTTTTAGAAGGATCTGTGTTAAATTTGGTTGATACATTTGACAGTGTTGATTTATATTCTTGGAATGCTACTGCATGATCTGATGTCTTCTCCAAGTGGGGGTGATGACTCCCCTAAATCTCGAGACTTCTTTGACATGTACAGTCAGATAAGGTTTCCATCCCACATCAAGAGGAAAAAATAGTCCTTTTACACATGATTGTCAATATGAGTTAGGGTCGGGAAGAAAGGGGTATTGTAATTTGGCACAACCTCTTAGGAGATATTTTTTGACGAGATGTGTGTCCATCACTTTGTCTTATTGCTCCATTACTTGAGTACTAAGTAATTGGTTAAAATGGGTGAAAAGCGGTCTGCTTTGGAAGTGACAATCCAGAAATGTGTTAAGACAGCAGGGATAAAGTATTACTATGTGAATAATCCCAGACACAATTTATTATTTACTTGTTTATTTTGTAAAAACAGCAGCAGCATGTTCTCAGAGGACCAGAAGGAAATGACACAGGAAAGGCCTGAGCAAGTCCTGTAGAGCTTTGGGTTTCTTCTTCAGGCTGCCTGTTCTTGCTAACTTCTCTATGTCACCATGGACAGCTCTTGTCATAAAACTTTTCCAAAATTATTATTCAAATATTACCTCTATTGCTGCAAGTTCTGAGTGGCTGGAAATTATTTTTTCCAAAGGCTAGAAGGTCAGAGAATGCCTCATAATTTAATAAGAATCTTTATCAGCAACAAGGTGCATGGCCTTCCAACTTCACAAAGCTAACTTGCTGGAATTATTTCCCCCGTGAAGCCCTGGGTCTGCGTGGCTTCTCTGGCCTGGCAAGGATGTAAAAGGCTAGAACCAATCATTATTCCCTCATCTTTTTACCTGTTTCCTGTTACTCCTCACTTAGTCCCCCAACTCGTGAAACAGAAAGAATGCAGACTTCTCATGGTCTCTTTGAATTAAGTGCTCCCAGGCAGGTAAACTGGACAGACATTCAGTAAGCTTCCTGAACTTCTAGAATGTAATGGTGAGCCTCCAAACTCTACTTTAATCATTTGCCTTGTTTTTCCCCTCCCCATCATTCCCAATGTAGCATATAAAGTTAATCTATTCTGTAAAGTATGCAGGGTGTTCTCTTCCTATTGGGTGCTCAGTGTTATGGGAAGGGTTGCGTGACTACTATGGATTATCTTTTTGGACCACAAACAATGGGATTTTTCCCTACTGTTTTCAGATCGAGGACAGCAATGCAGGGTGGACTTTGGGCTACATGCTGAACTTGACCAACATGATCCCAGCTGAACAGCCACTATCCCCGCCTCTTCCTCACTCCACCTATATCAGCCTCATGGTCATCTTCTCCCTGATCTTGGTCGCTGTAGCCATCACATGTCTGCTCATCTATAGCAAGCCTTCATATTTCTGGAAAACGTCTGTATAGCAGGAGGAGCCGGAATTTTCTGTGTGGAGTGAGAGAGCAACTTGCCCAGGGAGCATGTTCCTCCCTGCAGGGGACTCCAGAGTCCCCGTCCCTGCTTTCCAGGGACAGTCCGGACCAGCACGAAGCTACTGAGGCTTTTGCTGAATCCTTGGGAGCACTCGACCACCTCCACTGCAAGGACTTCCTAGTGATGTCCTCTTGACTTTCCCAGCTACCTTCCTTCTCCTTTGTCCTCTGTGCTTGTGATCATGACTTTCATGGTCTGTGCTTCAAAAAAGGACAATATCAACTTTGTCTCAAAGAACTAAGAGTCCCAAGTGCCACACTGCCCAATGTGAGCTGGCTGTCATAGCCTTGGGACTCCCCTCCCCCGTCTTGTGAGAAAACCATGCAGTGCCTTTGGAGAGAAGAGACACAAACCCATTCCAAGACTGCCCTTTGGATAGGAGGATTTTTCTGAAATAGATAAATATGTGCTAAAGCCAAAGAGTTTTGTGCAAAGGAGCCGATGTGCTTGTACCATTGTTGTGATTCATTATCTGCTGAAGATAAGAGTGGAAACAGTGTGTATCCCTGTGAGATGCCAAGATGCTCTCAAGAAGAGCACACAGGCCAGAGGTTTTTGAAAAGCAGATGCACACATTGGCATTTTGGGGATACTGTGTGATAGTAGTGTGTGTTGCTAGGAAGAAAACTACAGTTAACACTCAGGACTGGGAAAATATACCCTCTCATGCATCTTGTAGAGCTCTGTGGTTTTTATGTTAAAATACACATAACATAAATTTCACCATATTCACCTTCAGATCAATACAATGGAATATCATTTAGTACATTTACAATGTTACACAATTATCACTATTTTGAAGATTTTGTTTCCAATTATGTGTGTACACGTGGGTCTGTGCACATGAGTACAGTGAACATGGTGGCTGGAGGAGGGTATCAATCCCTTGGAGCTGGAGTTAGAAGCAACCAGTTGTCAGCTGTCCAGTGTGAGTGCGGGAAATCAAACTGGGGTCCTCTGCAAGAGCAATGTGTGCTCTTAACCTCTGAGCCACCTCTCCAGCCCCTACGCCGCTATTTTAGCCCCTTCTATAACCAAGGTGTTGGCTGCGGACAAGAGCACACATGAATTTTCTCAAACCACAAACTATTCCATTGATCACTAAGTAGACTCTGCTCTGCAGAGATGGCTTACAGGATTTAAAAGCCATACAGCATCCTACTGTCCCAAGTCTTAATTTAGTGAGGGGAGCAGGCTTTTGCCCTGCTGTGGTATTTACACATCAAGTGTTGCTACCCCTCTGTTATACAACGCATGCCTTATTTCCTTATTTCATGGAGTGTTTTGTGGGGGTAATGGCTAAATGGTTATTTTATTATGGAAAAGTGGAGAGGTCTTGTACCTTTCCCATGAGTATTGCTGCAAGAATTAACTGTTGAGCAGAATTGATCAGTGATGTATCCTCACTCTGCCCCAAGCTGTCTGTCCATCTCTGGTCTGGGGACTTACTGCTCAGAAAGGAAAGTTTCCCATAAACTAGATGTCAAGTGCTGCATATCTCTTGGGCAGTCAAGGCATTTCTCCTTTTTACAAGTGTCTTCTGTTTCCCAGTGAATGTGCTGACTGTATCGTAGGTGCCATTGACCATCAGCTGAGCATCTGTGGGATGTTCTGTGCTTGGGTGCACTGTGTTCATCTTCCCATTCTGTTCTCACAGCAGTCTGAAGAAGGCGGCTCTTACGGCTCCCAGTGCTCATGGCAGAGCTGTGCGCAAACTCACATCTGCCTCCAGTCTTTTTTCTTTTTCTTTCGTTTTTTGTTATTGGGTTTTTTTTGCTTTGTTTTGTTTTTGTTTGCTTTTTTGTTTGTTTGTTTTAAGACAGGATTTCTCTGTGTATCCCTGGCTGTCCTGAAACTCACTCTGTAGACCAGGATGCCCTTGAACACAAATATCCACCTGCCCCGCCTCCCTGGGGTTAAAGGCATGGGCCACCACACCTGGCCATTTTCCTCCTCTTGAACACCCCACTACCACTGCTGCCAATATGTTGGAATTCAGAATGACTAGTTTCCTTCAAAGAACAAAAATATCTCTTGTTTAATTACATTTTTGTCTTGTTTCCAGGTTCAAAAAAATAATGGAGACAGTTAGGTACAACCTAATCTCAGTTTCATTGGCGGGAAGGTTAATCCAGGGCTCTTCTTTGGGCCTTTCTGGGTGGAACAGGCCAATAAAATTGAGCAACTATCAATTAATTTTAATATTGGATTGCTCATTGGTTGTAGTTAATTATTGTTCATCTCTGGACTTTTACCCAGGACTCAGAATCTGGTTCTGCTAAACCTATTCCTTTGCAAGTTGGTATTTTTTTTTCTATGAGCCTACAAGGGCAACCAGTCAGCAGAAGTGGGCTCATCAGGATATAAATAAAAACATGAAATTACAGAACTAGGCTTTGTATGTGTGTGCACATGGGTATGTATGGGAGAGAAAAATGTCACTTCATCCAAATAAATAAAAAATATAATGTGACATAAACAAAAGTCTCAAAAGTACATTTCATTTTAGTGTTCTGTTAACCAAGATCCATATGGGAAACAGATGGTATGCTCCAAGGCAGGAAACAAGCAGAGTTTAAGAAAGAGATTAAACTCAAAATATTCCCATTTCAATAATTAATCAATGTAAAAATTATTCATATATGGTTTCAAAATCCCTAGCTTCCAAACCCTGTTGTGTGTATTACATTCACTTCATGATGAAGACTAGCCACCTTGTAGGTACCCAACACTTGGCTACATGTTGGCATATTGGCACATTTGGAAAATGCTTCTGATGTTTACAAGGCAGGTAAGTGGTAAGCCCTTGTTGACTTCTCCTTGAGGAGCGTCACACAGTAGGTTAAGTAGGCTGCAACATCCCTGTTGTTCCACATAGATATGAATGGTATTCCTAAACAAGCTGTTTAGGTCCCAGCTGAGCATTTTTCTGTGTTCCTATAGCTTTGCTACCTTTGTGTGACAACGGGGCCAAGACATGTGATGTGAGCTTGATAAAACTCTACTTGGAATCAAAGGTAATACTTCATGTTTGCATTTCTCAAAATGTAAATTTCAATGTCAAAATAAAAATCAAAGATTATCTTTAAAACCTTCAAAAAAAAAGCCTTAATATGTGTATTTTGTCTGCATATTTTATGGGCCCCACCTGCATGTAATGCCCAATGAGGCCAGAAGAGGGCATCAGAGCCCCCTGAAACAGGTCTTTTAGGGGATTTTTGACCCACCATGCTGGTGCTATGAATCTAACCTGGTTCCTCTAGAAGAACAGCCAGTGCTGATTCTCTATAGCATCAATTTTTTTTTTTAAAGCAGAAACGGCTGTGCATGGTGACACATGCCTTTGATTCCAGCCTGGTCTACATAGTGAGTTCCAGGACAGCTAGGATAGCCAGAGACCTAGTCTCAAAACAAAGCAAAAAACAGTAGAAACAAAGTAGAAACGATATAAATAGAGTACTCTTGTATGGAATTCTCAAAAAAAATAATAAACAAGAAAAAGTTTAGCTTTAAAAATAAAAAACTCAATTTAAATCATACCATCCCTGATTGAAATCATAGGTGATTTCCTGTTGCCTACAAGTAAGATCCCTAGCAACACCCAAGGCTCCAATAGTCCCTGGCTCTAAGCGCTCTCCAGGCTCACGTCCCATTTCACCCGCAGGTGTTCCTTGTGCTCTGTCCAGGTAGGTCGGATCTGATTGGCTACCTTTGCTCCACGCTGCCTTCACAGTCCAGGTGTCCTTCCTGCAGCAATCTGTGTCCCGATCCCCAGGCCAGCGACTTCCTGTACTATCACAGCTCTTTAGAGTTTCATTACAAAGCTCAGCCCATTCTGTCCAGAATATGCTCCTTGGGGCAAAGTATGTGACCTGTTTCCTTCTGAAAGGCAGGGCTCAGAGATACTTTAGTGGAGGGAACAGTTCTAGCCGACCTCTCTCCCGACTGCCCGGCCAGCAAGAAACCTCTGCCCCTAGAGAATTCCCTTGATACGACTACAGTTCTGCACTGTTCAGCTGACTGAGCTGTGAAACCTTTAATTATTTTAGACACGTGGAGATTTTCCTACTGGGCAAGTGCAGTCTAGTTTCTGAGTAGTTCATCGTCCAGTACTGGACTGTGGATATTAAAATGGAATTGCATAGATTGAAATGAACCTTAAATGATCATGCTTATCAACGTTTAATGTACATACAAATCACCTGACTCCCAGATGATGTAGGAGGCTCATCTGTCTATGTGTTACTTTCATTGATTAATAAAGA
>LOEQ01002985.1:17192-27845 GCA_001685075.1 Bramus lutescens | reverse complement strand
CAGATCTCTGTGAATTTGAGGCCAGCCTGGTCTACAGAGTGAGTTCCAGGACAGACTCGAAATCTACACAGGGAAAACCTGTCTTGGAAAGAGAGAGAGGGAGGGAGGGAGGGAGGGAGGAAGGGAGGCAGGAAGAGAAGAGGAGGGGGAGGGAGGGAGCGATTAAGGAAGCACACACTCAGTTCATTGAAACGGGTTGCAAAGCTCAAAGGAAAGGGGTAGCAGGGAAAATAAATACTTGTCTTTCCTCAGCGGTTAAGTGGCAAGTGTGGCCTGAGGGCCTCTGGGTTGGCTTTCTCCACTGAGACTAAATGCAGACCCACAGATGGCGGCTTTTCAGGCTAGTATCTAAACAGCCCGGGACTCCCACCAGCTTACTGGACCTGGTGAGCGTGTTTGCACTGTAAATTAGATAGTTCTGATCAATGTCCAGGTAGGAAAATTCCATTGCCTTGGAAACCTTCAGTCTATGGCAGTTTATGTCACCTGTTTCCATATTTGTTTCAGCTTTTATTCAGCACACTTTCCTCATGGAGGTGAAATCTTTGTCACACAGGAGCAGGCTGTGATTCCCCACTTGGGCTTGAGAGGGGAACTTTGCTTTGATGTTTTCCAAAGAAGCCAATTTACAGTTCGGGTTTCTTTTCAGACGGTGTGTTCCTTTGCTCTTCCTGCCTCAGCCTCTTCTATGCTAGGATTTTAGGCATGCATCACCAGGCTGAGCCTGGGCCACGATTCCCACTTACATCATTGAAAGAAAATCCCAACTGATGAAAAGATGGGAATTTTGAACGTGTCTGGTAGTCGACTGTCCGAGGATGAGGATGCTTTTTATAGACTATGGCTGGTGGGATGCTTTTGTTAAAGTCTGCCTTTTCTGTTCCCTGCTACTAAAGGTCGCTGATGCTGCATGTCTAGTGCATTTGTATTTGGAGAAAATGCTGCCCACTGTTTCAGTTTTTCACTGGAATCTTTTTGGCCCAGCATCCTAACTCAACTCAAAGAAATACAGAAGAACCTGATTTAAGAAACACAGCTTTTTAAAACCTTCCTGCTGTGTTCCAGTAGATTGGCTGAGGTAAAGAGAAAACCCACACAGGACTGAAGTGTGTTTTAGGTGGGGGAAGAGGGGACATTAATACATTTAAAAAGAGTTGCAGTAAGAGCCCAGGGAGAAATGCATTGCTGGAGGCATTCTCAACCACCGAGCCATCTCTCCCATCCCAGCGTCCAAGAGTTTCTAAATGGCAAGCAGGGGGCAGAACCTTTTACTAATAAAATGCCACCTACTTGCTGTGGGTCATAATCAGCTACAAGAACTCCTGCTTTTAATTCTTGTGCTTTGACTATGGACTTGTATAGGACATCTGATACAGAAATTGATAACCCTCAGGTTTCCTCAACCTTTAGGAAAAACCTTAACTACAAAAATTAAATTTGACAAAATCCAAAAGAGAAGGTCGGCCTTCACCCGCAGCCAGCTTTTAAAGAGAGAATGTCAAGAGCTGCTGAGGGAGATTTTAATACAGCAAATGCTAGTCTCATCTAGCTCTGCAATTTTCTCCAGTGTCTTGTTGATAACTGTTTATTTATCTTATATCCTTTATGGAATAAAACAGGCTAGGAATACCTTCAGATTTGTAGAAAATCGGTTCAGTGTTTTGTCTTCTGTTTTATTTCACAAATCAGTAAAGTTTTATTATGTGGAGAATGCATGACTGCTAATGTTTCCTGTAATTTGTGGGCAAAATTTGCACATGTATCAGAAAGTCAAGTATTTGAAATTTTTGTTTGTTTATTTGTTTTTTCCAAGACAGGATCTCTTTGTAGTTTTGGAGCCAGTCCTGGAACTCACTCTGTAGACCAGCTGGCCTCGAACTCACAGAGATCTGCCTGCCTCTGCCTCCTGAGTGCTAAAATTAAAAGTGTGTGCTGCCACTGCCTGGCTGAAGTTTATTTTATTGTGTGTTTTTGGGGTTTTGAGACAGGGTCTCCCTATATAGGCCACAAGGCCAATTAGGATCCTCCTTGAATGTTAGGGTTATAGGTGGGTGTGCACTATCATGCTGGTCTTGGGGTTCATCTTAGAAGGTCTTGAAGAATGGGAAGAATTGGTAAATTGGAAGTTGGCTTTTTTTTGCCATCCTATTCCTAGTGTGTCTAACCTTGGCACATCAGCTGTGAGAATCTTAAGTGGCCTTAAGCCAGTCATTGAACTGTCCTATCTACTAATTAAGAAAACAAAACAAAACCCTCGGTAACTTAGACTTAACTCTTCTCCATTCCAAATCTATTCAGTACTTTTCCATCCTGTCCAAATCTCCTCCCTGAGTATCTCATATGCATCTGTCTCCGCTCTCCATTCCCACATTCATTTCTAAATTCAGTTCTCTAGCATTGCCTTCTTTTTTAAATGACAGCCACCATTCATCATTTTTTAAAAAATCATTCTTTTACATATATAGGTGTTTTGCCTTATTTATGCATGAGCACCACTTGCATGCAGTGCCTGTGGAGGCTAACAAATCCCCAGGAACTAGAGTTACAGAGGGTTGTGAGCTGCCATCTGGGTACTGAGAATCGAATCTGGGTCCTCTGCAAAAGTAGCTAGGACTTTTAACTTTTGAGTCATCTCTCCAGACCCTCTGATATTTCTTATTAGGACTATTAAAAGTGTTCTGTCTCTGTGAAATACATCTATATTTAATCAAAAATTTCCACTTGTATTGTTGCCATGTAACTACATTCCTAGGTATTAAGAAATTTTAAAAGTTGATATGAGTGTGTGGTGGTGGCATGTGCCTTTAATCCCAGCACTTAGGAGGCAGAGGCAGCCAGATCTCTATGAGTTCGAGGCTGGCCCAGTCTACAGAGTGAGTTCCAGGCCAGCCAAGGCTACACAGAAAAACCATGTTTGGGGAAGAAAAAAAAAAGCAAAACAATTTGATATGATAATTTTTTCTATCATATTAGGATATATTGAAAACATATTTAGTCTCAGGACTCAGGAAGCAGACACAAGTGGGTCTCTGTAACTTTGAGGCCAGTCTGGTGTACACAGTGAGTTCTTCCAGGACAGTCAGGGCTGTTTCAAAACAAAACAAAAAATAAAACCAAACAAACAAAAAACTTTATTATATATGTAACTTTTATATGTATCCTGTGTAGTCTCCTGTTGAAAAACTTTCTAATTTAGGGCTGGAGAGATGGCCCAGAGGTTAAGAGTACTGGCTGCTCTTCCAGAGGTCCTGAGTTCAATTCCCAGCACCCATATGGAGGCTCACAACCATCTGTAATGAGATCTGCTGCCCTCTATAGACAAGGCTTTCTAATTTATATCTAAAATTGTTCCATTGTGTTCCTTGGGTTTTCAATGTGTGCACATCTGTCATTCATAAGCGATGATAATCTTACCTTCCCCTCCCAAGAATAGTAACTCTTGCATGTCTTAGGACATTAAGCAGCATTTCTTTCTCTTTTTTTCACACTGGAAGTTGTTTTAGTTATTATGCAAAGTAATGGGTTTCCTTATGGTATTTTCATACACACATCCTTGTATTTGTGCATACGTACCCCATTACTACCATTCACTTGTCTGACCCCACCCCCGCACCCCAAGGAGTCTCCTTCCTTCCCCTTTCTGCTTTTTAAAAAATTCTTAGATTTTTGAGGCTGAGTTTCATTGTGTTGCCTTGACTGGCTGGAACTTGCTGTGTAGTCAGGACTGGCCTTAAGTGCATAGAGATTCACAGTCCTCTGTCTCCAGAGTACTGATGTTAAAGACCTACAGCACCATGCCCTACCCTTTTTACTTTCATGCAATGTCTTTCTGTGTGTGTGTGTGCGCACATGTATGTGTGTACACACGTCTGCATGTGTGAAAGAAAATGTGTCATTTGTCTTTCTTTTTCCCTTCATTATTCTCTCTTGATTCTGCCAATTTCATTTGATGGCTTTCTTCTCCCTCAGTCTCCCTTTTCATTTTCATGTCATAAATAGATTGATTCTGCATATAAGAGAAAACGTATCTTTCAGAGTCTGGGTTATTTTGTTTAGTATCATAATCTTCAGTTCCAGTAATTTTTCCCCTGAGAGTGATAATTTTATTTTTCTTTATGACTACATAAAATTCTATTGGATGGTTGGATAGATAGATGGATACAGAGATATGTCACATTCTTTATTTATTCATCTGTCAATGGACATTGATGGTCCATATGTTGGGTATTGTGAATAGTGCTACAGTAAACGGATGTGCACATATTTCTGTTAATATGCCAGCTTATATTCCTTTGGGCACAACCCAAGAATAGCCTTGTGTGACACTCTTCCTGATGAGATGTGAATTCATCTTAGATAGGAAATTGATGACAGACCAAAGTAAGGATACCAGCAACATCTAACTTAGTGAGCCAATGAGTTTTTGGGGTACTTACAGGCTCAAAAATGACTCAAATGCAGGTGCATCACCAAAAGTTCACCCGTGTGACATCTCATGAAAGCTGGAAACCTGGAGCATACTGTACAACTTGTTAGACAAGTTGGAGGGTACCTCTCTGCAGTCCTTACACTTACATAAGCTTGAAAGGTGTCAGGGAGCTAGTGCTTCTGCTAAGTTTCAGGGACTTCCTGAAGTTTTCCAGTTGCCTAAATCTAAAGTTTTAATGAGCAAGGTGGAGTATTTCACTTCCCTTTAAAACGTTCTGTGCTTTAAGGAGCTTCCTTCCAAGTTTTATCAGAGGATATTGATACACATTAGGCATTTACTGAAATTTCTATTAAAGTATAAAAAGAAAATGTTAAGTATAACATATATATGTTACGTATATATAATGTTAAGTATTATATATAGAGAGAGCAAAGTGACAATATTTTTCATCTGTTTTTTGTCTTTTTGTACTTTCAAATGTCATACACTTTGTTTTTAATATGTATGTGCATGTTGCTTGCACGTGTGTCTTATGGATCATGTGCATACATTGCCCCAGGGAGGACAGAACGAGGTACTGGATGCCCTGTTATAGGCAGTTGTGAGCTGCCCTGTGGGTGCTGGGAAATCAAACCTGGATCCTGTGGAAGAGCAGCTAGTACTCTTGACCACTGAGCCATCTCTCCAGCATGTTTTCAATCTGGTCACAATAGTCTTGTTTTAATAACATGGTTTCTTATTCTTACTTATTTAGAAAGTGAAAATAAAAGAGTCATCATGAAAAAGATCTCAAAGAGAAGAGAAGAGATTTTTAAAATGGTAAAGTATTAATGGGATTTTTGAGGACTTTTAAAAAAGTTTTGTAGCATTTTACCAAGAGGGATGTTTTCCTAAAAACAGTGTTCATTTGCATTCAGTTGCTTTTGTGGTCTCTTTATATATTATGATCCTTAAATAGTTTGTAAACAACTTGGATATAATAGCACTGGAGAGAAATTATAGAGGGCATTAAAAGCATCCCCTGCTTCCTCCCAAGCAATGGGAATTCATCTTACCAGTTCATCTACTAGGGGTCATTTCTTACCTATCATGTATAATGTACAGCAATATACATAAATGTGCAAGCATCTTTAGTTTTTGTTTTGTGTTTTGAGACAAGGTGTTTGTCACCCTGATGTTCTGGAACTCTCTTTTTTAGATCAGGTTGGCCTCGAATCCACAGAGATCCTTCCGCCTCTGCCTCCTGAGTTTTGGGATTATAAGTGTGTGCCACCATGCCTGGCTGCCAAATACCTTTGATATGTTGACTTGAGTCTATGCCTAGGAATAGTATAGCTGAATTGCATTATCATTACATCTTCAGGTTTTTTTTTGAAGAGGCTGCATGCAGTTTTCCTAGTGGCTGCCCCAGTTTAGATTCCCACCCGTGCATGTACGAGTTCTTCTTTCTTCATATACTCACAGCCTGAATTTGTTTGTTCTCTTCATGATGACCATTCTGAAGGAATGAGATAGAATCTCACACCAGTTTTAATTTACATTTCCCTGGTGGCTGAGAGTTTTGAGCACCTTTCCAAATATTGATTGGCCACTCACATTGCTTCTTTTGAGAGCTGTTAGTACACTGTCTTGGTTAGGGTTTTTATTGCTGTGAAGACACAGCATGACCACGACAAATCTTATAAAGAAAACATTTAGTTGAGGTTCAGTCTATTATCATCAGGATGGGGAGCATGGCAGCATGCAGGCAGACATGGTGCTGGAGCTTAGAGTCCTGCATCTTGACTCAGAGGTAACAGGAAGTTGACTATCACTGAGGGAAGCTTGAGCAAAAGAGACCTCAAAGCCCACTCCGACGGTGACACACTTCCTCCAACAAGGCCACACCTCCTAAAAGTGCCACTCACTTTTGGGGGCCATTTTCCTTCACATCTCCACAGGCACTAAACCTCTTGGTGGGATGACTGGGGGCTGGTGTTTATTTTTTGCAGTTCTTCACAGCCTCTAAGCCAGTTGTTTTCTTTGCAGTATTGCAGCTTTTGCATTTTGCACAATCCCATTTGCCAATTCTTATGATCCTTTTCTTTTCTGACGGAGTCCTTTCCAAAGTCTCTGCCTATGCTCACATCTTGAAATGTTTGTCCATGTTTTCTCTAAAAGCCGATCAATTTGTCTAGCAGTTTAAAAATTACA
This sequence comes from Bramus lutescens, assembly GCA_001685075.1. NCBI lineage: Eukaryota > Metazoa > Chordata > Mammalia > Rodentia > Cricetidae > Bramus > Bramus lutescens. The sequence continues at coordinate 21,223 of LOEQ01002985.1, read as the reverse complement.
CTAAGGTCTTTGATCCACTTGGAGTTGATTTTGGTATGAGAGGAGATGTGAATTGTCCTATATGTGAACATAGTTTTCCCAGCATCATTTGTTGAAGATGTCTTTCTTGCAATGTATGTTTTGACACCTTTTTCAAAAATTGGGCAACTCCAGCTGTATGGGTTTATACCTGAGTCCTGAGTCCACACTGGGAGACTATGGAGACTAGGTTCTGACGTCAGCCAAGGTACTAGCAGTTGTGACAGCAGTCAGGGCAGATGTCACCAGCAAGGAGAGAAGCAAAAGCTGTGACTTTGAACCACCTCATCTTGTTCCTGGGCTGCTGCTGGCGGGTGCCACTCACTTTTGAGAAGAGTTTTCCCTTCAGTTAATCCTTCTGGGAAACACCCTCAAAGACCTGCCCAACAGCTGTGTCTCCTGGTTAATCTCAGATTCCTTCAAATTGACAGCCAAGATTAACCACTGGAGGGCTTTTTTTTTTTTCCCAAAGAATCAACTCCTTTTGTGATTGATTCTGTATGTTGTTCTTTTAGTCTTCATTTTATTAATTTCTGCCCTGATCTATTCTGTCTCTGATAACAATCTGGCTTGTTTCCCTAAGACCTTGAAGTAAGTCATCATGTTATTTATTTGGGAATTCACGTTGTAAAAGGCTTTGTACCTGTAACTCTTCCTTAGTCATCTCCTAGAGCAACGGTTCTCGACCTGTGGATCATGACCCCTTGGGGTCAAATGGACCCTTCAAAGGGGTCACCTAAGGCCATCAGAAAACATAGATATTTACATTATAATTCATAACAGTAGCAAAATTACAGTGATGAAGTAGCAACAAAAATAACTTTATGGTTGGGGTCACCACAACAGGAGGAACTGTATTAAAGGGTTGCAGCACTAGGAAGGTTGAGAGCCTCTACCTAGGGCTTTGGAGAAGTTGCACTTTTATTTTCATTTGACTTTCGGAACTTTTACATTTCTTCCTTGGTTTCTTCAAGGATGCACTGTTTCTTCAAGAGACAGTTCAGTCTCCAAGTGTTTGTAATTTGTAGGATTTCAGCTGCTGTCAACTGCAAGTTTCATTCTATGATCTGATACGAGAAATCACTTTGATCCTTTTGAATCTGCTAAGGCTTTATTGAGCTAAAAACAACTAAATGACTGAAAAATCAAAAGCAGTAATTAAAAATCCAAATATAAGATGAAAACAAGCAACGAAGTAGAAAATATTCCTGACAGCATTTCCTTCTAGTCGGGATGCATGCTGTTTCCTCCTTCCCTAGGCTGTTAATGCTAGCTTTGTAGATGGGAGGAGGGGTGCCAGTCTCCTTAATCCAAACAAGTTAGGTCAGAATGCCCTCCCCACTGAGGAATGTTTGACAAAATTGTTGGAAATTAAAGCTAGATCTCTCTCGACCAATCTCTTGCCAAGGTCCATGTTCTGCCATCACTTCCAGGTCACTCACTATCTTGGTATCTTTAGTTGTCTTGTGGATGGCGTTGGTGGCTAGTGAGAACGGGCATATCGGCTCATGGTGACATCATTCAGGAGTTTTAACTATGATACAGGAATCACTGGCAGATTTTGAAATTCTTTTGTAAAGTCAATTGACTATATTCTTGTTATATTAATTTTTTCAAACCACAATCATGTTGATAGCCTGCTTTGATTTTCAACATGAGTCCAATCTTAATTTTTTATTACATTTACTTGTGTGTATGTGTGTGTGTGTGTGTGTGTATGTGTGTATCCATGCATACATATTCATGCCACAGAACACCTGTGGAAGTTGGAGGACAGTTGTGGGCATTAGGGCTCTCGTTCTATCATGTGGGTCCCAGGGATAGAATTCAGGTCGCCAGCACTGGTGACCAGCACCTTCACCCACTGAGCTATCTCACCAGCTCCCGAATCTGTGTTTTTAGTGTAATTGTGAAGCTAATAAGCATCTTTTTACTTTCTCCACTCCAGCTTCACACTGTTTTGGTCAGCAGGTACAACTGCCTTTTCAAGAGTATATATTAAATTACAAGATATATAATTATCTCAAAATTAAAGTTTAAAACCATCTCTCACTCCATACCACCAGAGTGCGAGAACAGTTACTTTAGGAGATTGAACTTTGAGAAACTACAAATGTTCATCTTAACACACTGAACTTTGAACAATGACACTCAGTTCCTCCTACTGTAAGGCAGCTGGAATGGTTTCTAATGTTTGGGAGGGAAGTCAGGGTTAAGGACACATATTTGATAGGCCGTGGCATGCACCACCCAAACCTCGAGTACACTTGCCTTTCTGTAATGGGGTAACTAAGAATAGAAGGCAGCGTAGTTTTCAAAAGGAAGATGTGTGTGTGTCAGACACTACAGAGAAATCCTCAAGCTGTGACACTGGTGTAATGCTGGATTTTTAAAGTACTTTTATATGTGTGTAATTTCATCAGACTTTTCCAGAAGAAACTTGAGGCTGGCAGTATGTAAGCACAAATAACTAAGTCTGAGTCAGATTTTGTCATTTAAAATTTTTCTGATATTACAGGTAGCAGTTACTTAATTTTAAGATCAATCATATATAAATAATTCATATAGGTTACTAAAAAAGATTCAAGTTTGAGTAGATAAAGAATATGAATTGAAATCTTACAGGAGATGATGTTTGGACGGTTGATTGACATCATAAGAAAGCTGTTCAATAACTGCCAGATGCCCTCTAACCTTCCCTGCTTTCCCCAGCAGATGTCAGGAGCAGCGTACAGTGCTACAGAAGAAATGACCGACAGGCATCTCTCAAAAGGTTCTCCATAAGTGTGCCACACTCTAACATCCTTGACTTTTAGTTTTAAAGACATAAATGATTATTCCCACCCTAGAGCTTCAAGATTCTAGAGTGTAAACACAAACTAGACTTTCTATATAACATAGGATGAGCTCAAGGAACTAGGTAGAAACTGAACTCCTGATGCTCCATTCTCTCCATTGTTATCTGTACACTTGGAGGGTTCGCTGGTGTCTGAGGCTGGGTTAGACCTTAAATACGTGTGGGTGCAGAAGACCTCTTGTGACTTAGCTCTGTTCCTACCCCCTCTTCCTACTTGCACAGCTTACAAGTGCTCAGCAGGAAGGGGAGGAAAAGTGAATTGCAAGGGAACATGACCAACTCATCTTCCCTTTTTCTGTACATTGTATTCAGAACTGTACAACCATTGTCTTTCTCAGAACATCCTATTAACGGTAGAAAGTAACAAATGGCTTGGCCTGCATATACTTCCTTTCAGAGTCCATTATTCTATAATAATGATGATAATAATAATAATAACAACCTTATGTGTCTTCAACATTGGTTCATACCTCAGAGCATTCTATATGGAATAGAAATGTTCTCAAGGGATATTTTTTTCTATCAAGGAAACCCCAAAGGTTCTTTGTCTGAGCTGTTTTATGTTTTGCTTGTATACAAGAAAGACTCTGGCTGATATCTGAAGAAGCAAAAGAAGATGACGAAGGATTAAGGGAAAGTTACAAAAAATATAATTTACCACAGATAAAACTGTTCCCCATGAGAAAGGGGAAGAGACACAGGGTTCTGAGTGCTTGTGGGATCTTGGCCTTTTTTTCCTTCTTGCTCATCATGATAGTTAGATGCAGGTGCAAAGGTGTACAATGAGCACTTTTGCTCTTACTGCTGATTAATTGTAATAAAATCATGTGAACTCTATGTAACTTTGGTATCTTGGTTTAGATGCAGAACAAAATCGAAACATAACAGAGACACTGAGAGGCAAAGTAAGAGAAAAACTAAAAAATGCTAAGGTAATGCTTTTATTGCTTTCTCCTGTTTTTAGAATGACTGTTTTTAGGGGAACACGGGTTATAATAAACCTTATTTTTAATGTCAAAAAGAGCTGACATTGTCTTAATATAGCTCAATTCTAAAAGGCTTCAACTTCTAGCCTGCTTTGCTTTTTCCATCTTTCTTTTCTTCTCTCTCTCTCTGTCTCTCTCTGTCTCTCTCTCTCTGTCTCTCTCTCTGTCTC
>LOEQ01002984.1:129236-139523 GCA_001685075.1 Bramus lutescens | reverse complement strand
AGTACAGACAGTCATAGATTAAAGGACTAAAGAAAAATAAGCCACTTAAAGATGTAATATACAGAAAGAGTCTGGATTTTATATATTATTGTGTTTTCTTTGAATTTTTTGACTGAAGAGAGACATTTGGTTCTGAGTACTGCTAAGCTAAACCTACATATATGTTTTGAAGGTTTCTTGATTCCAAAATTTAAGTCTAAGGATATGTTGCTTTGGAAAAGAATCCTTTTCTCCATTTTTTTCTGCTTTTTACTCTTAGAGAGCAACACATATTCAGAGTCTGGATTCATAGGTTGGAAAACATAAAGAAACCATTTCCCCTAATAAATAATTTTATAACTCAAATAGGACCATATATTTACTCATAGATACAGATGACAGAATAGGTGAATTATTTGAGGAAGTGTCTTTCCATATTCTTTAAAACAAAGCTGGTAAAAATGTCATTTGACTTTCAGGATTTATTTAGGTTTGTTTTCAAGCTCTAATTAACAAACAAGTTTAAATTAATGTCAGATTTTTAAAGGCAGTAGATGCTACTTGGAACGGTCTTTAATTGATATGGAGGAAGAAATTGCATTGAAATTATTGACTCAAAGTCATAAGTCTAAGGGCGTGCTTCTAGAATCTTATTATCACTGGAACTTTCCTATTCTTAGCATCTACTAAGGACTTCAAATATTTTAGATTTGTGTCTGATATTTGCACAGTTTCTGTCACTTCCTCAGTACATCAAAAAGGGTCAGTATAACATTTCACTATAATTTCTTAAGTTATGTCTGTTAGGACTTAATTACATTGTTTGCTAAAATATGAGACTCTATTTCACATGCACAATTATAGGAGAGATAAAATTCCTTGAGGATAATTCTACATCGAATCCACAGAGGAAGCCTAGAAAGTGTAACATGAAGAAGACATTGAAGTACCCAAGCTATCAAACAAGGCAAGGTTCATGTCAGCCAGTGTTAGGATAGACAAAGGATGCTGGATGCTATGTGAAGTGGAGAAGCTTGCCTATTGGAAGTGATTTTGGAAGATGGCTAGAGGTAGTGAATAGAGCTGTGACCAGGTGTTCTCTGTGAGAGGTTGAACAGAGTAAAAGGAAGATTTAGTTCATTCTGCAGGGGCTGTCATTCTGGATCAGAGTACTGATTCATAAACTTTGGATAACATCCCATAGCAACAGGGGTGTGACCAAGAGCTCATCAAAGAGTCAGGGATTTCATCAGATTCTAAGCCCAATGAATAATAAGATGAAAAGGAGACCAAGATAGGACAGGTAATGGAAAGTCTGAAATTTTAAATATTATTCCATCTACTTTTTGAGATTAAAATATAATTACATCACTTTCCCATTCTTCTTCTTTCCTCCAAACCTTCCATAATCCCCTCCCCAAGTATCTTTTACAAACCATGGCATCTTTTTTCATTAAGCTTTTGTTTTAAACCACACACACACACACACACACACACACACAGACAAAGTCAATTAAAAAACTTGATCAGAAGAATGAAAAAAATGGTTCAGTGGTTTAGTGATTTCAGAGGACTTAAGTCACGTTTTCTGTACCTACGTCAGGTGACTGACAGCTGTCTGTATCTCTAGGATTTCTGGTACCCTCCTCTGGCTTCTAGGGACACTGTAAGCACATGGACAAACTCATACACAGATACATACATATGTGCATAACTTAAATTTTTCAATCTATAAATATTTAAATAAAATTGTATTGTCATCATTATTATCACACCAAGATATAAAATTGCTTGAAACTCTGAGGTACAGTGCAATACTGGAAAGTACATGTTATGTTGAATCACAAATAATACTTTTTGTCTATCACATTCTTTTCATATTTCCCAGGATATATTAGCAGCTGTAGTTCCCACATTGTACAATATATCACTTAATTTTATTTTTCTTATCTGAAGGTTTATAGCCTTTGACCAACATCGCATAATTTCTTTTCATCCTTTTAACCCTTGGTAGCTACTAGAGTTGGAAACTAGAATCTCAACAAGAGCTAGACAAATACTGTCCTAGTGGGATATAGCCTCAACACTCAGCTTACTGTTTGTTTGGAGACAAGGTTTCACTAATTTGCTAAACTTAGCCTTGAACTTATTCTGTAGCTCAAGAAGGGTTTGAATTTGTCATCTTCTGCCTGAGCCTGTTAAGTGGCTAGATTAGCAGGCTTGTGCCACCAGGCCCTACTGTACTTGTCTTTTTTTTCTCTATTTCACCTAACAACAGTGTCTTCTAGATTCACCCATATAATTGCAAACAACATAACTACCCTCTTTTTAGAACTAAATGACATTCCATTATATGTGAAAATAGGGATATATGTTTTTGGCTTTTTGAAAGATTTATTTCTATTTCATGTGTATGACTGTTTGACTGCCTTTATGTATCTATATCACATTATACCAGGTACCGAAGGGGACAGACGAGGGCACTGGATCCACTTGGAGCTGGCCTTGGTGGTTGTGAGCTAGCATGTGGGTGATAGCAACCTATCTTGGTCCTCTGGAAGAGCTGGTGCTTTTAGACTATGAGCCATATTTTTAGCTCTGTGAGTTTTCAATCCACTTAACCATAGATGAACACTCAGAAAAAGCTCCATATCTTAGCTGTTGTAAATACTATGGCAATAAACAAGATAGTGCAGATGTCTCATTGAAAAGCTGATGTAATTTCCTTGAATGTATAAACAGAAGTTAAGTAACTGGATTGCATATTATTTTTACTTTTATTCTTTTAGGAATCATATTGTTGCTTTTCACAATTGTTAGCTGCCTATACTGCTCTAGATTTATTTACCATTTTTGATAATCAATGATAGAATAGATTTTCATTAAAACCGAAATTTCATTAAGTTACCCTTAAGCTGAAAGAGGTCTTGAAACTCCTCTAGCAATAGTAAACATGAATACATTTTAAGAAATGGAAACTTTTGTACCCATATTCTAGTAGCATGAAAACTTGTTAATGGATGGAATTATGTGATCTTCAATAAGTGATTGCATGTGGCTCAATACTAGTTAGATGGATACAGTGAGACAACACAGAGGAGTGTCTGATCACACCAAAGATTGCTGGATGTGACCCTCATGGCATTACATCTAGCAGATCCTGTCAGAGGATGACCATGAGGAGTTAATCTTGGTTCTTGATTCATGCTTGCCTGCTTTTGCCATGATGGCAGATTCACCTTGTCTGACATCACTTTGCTGCTGCCACCACTGCTGCTGTTGTAGTCATTCTTTATCGATATTAGAATCCAAGTTTTTCAAAAACAGTTCTCTACACCCAGCTTTTTTAGTATCTAATGTGGACTGAGAACCACATTCCAGTGGCTCCCCTGGAATCCTTCAGGTCTTCAGCATCAACTGGGACTACTGAGGTATTCAGCCTCCTAGACTAAGCAGTCACTGGATTCTCAGCTTCATTCTCATTCTAACAGTTCTGTTCCTATAGAGAAATCTGACCAACAAAATGACTGACAAATCTGACAGCAAAATCTGGTACACACACACACACACACACACACACACACATTCATTCACAAATGCCCAGGTGATTTAGGATAGACTGTTAGTTTCATCAATTTTCACAAGATTTTGTACTCCAATAACAGCACTTATTAAAATGTCCACTTTGTCCTGTTAGTGATATTATCATTATCATATACAAAAGCCCTAAGTTAAATACTAACAGCTTATTATTTTTCTTTTATTCTGTTTGATTTATTTCTCTATCCATTGGCTAATATAACACTTTTAAGTTATGGGAACTTTTAATGTATTTGAATTGCTCCAGTAACTTTTTCTTTATTTCTATGTAAAATTCATTGTGATTGCTTATTTCTCTCCTCCAATTTTCCTTCTCTGGCAAAGCATTCTAGTTTGTTTCTGCAAAAAAAAATAAACAGAACAAAACAAAACAAAAACTCATAATCAAATTAAGTTTTAAAGTGACAAAAGCTGGCCACTAAGTATTGTTTATACTGTAACTGATATAATTTTGTAGTTTATTATATTTACTACTTATAGAAATATTGATTTATGATGTTGATCAACTTTTAGAGCCAAGTTTATGTCTTTTTATGTAAAGTTCAGTCAGCATGTTTTATATTGCTGTAAGGTTATTTTGTCTTGTTGTTGTTGTTGTTGTTTTAAGGTACTGTCTCTATAGTCAAAGCTGAACCTAAACCCTGATTTCTTGCCTCCACTTCCCACACATGGAAATAACAATCTGTACTACCACATTGAATTTGTCTATTGGATATTTATAGGGTGTGACCTTCCTCTGTATAATACCATTGGTTTTTGACTTGCATATTTGATGATAGTGTATTTTGTGTGTTATAATTTACGGTTTTTTTAAATTGTTTCATTCTAGGTAGGTTAACAACCATTTCTTTCAAATGTTCTAAATATTATCACTTGTGAAAGTATTCTAATGACCCTAATATTACTAAAGGCCACCAGGACTTATAAAATGTCTACTAGACATGGGTCTCACTGTCTATGAAGAGTATCTGTTAAAGCAATAAAAGCAAAGAAAGCCTCAATATAAACTTGCTGTCTGGAAGGTAACTTAGGCAACAACAGAGTGCAGGAAATGACCAGTGATCAACAAGATTATTAACAACAGAACCACTTGATATAAAGCTTTGATTTTCTTCGACAAAAGGAAAATCTTACAGAAAGTTAACAGCTGAAGATTTTATGGGAAATCTTACTTTATATTAAACTTGATATGATCCTCATATATATTAGATTACACAATATGTATTTTTATAGACCTGAAAGTGCATTTCCTGTACTTTTTAGAATAGCCACTAAAAATAAATAGTAAAGGAATATCTGAGGCTTTCTTATAGGAAGAGTGGCATATATTACCAGGCAGACCCATGTTTTCTCCTCAGGGACCTCCCTGGCCTTGTGGGTCTCTTTGTTCTGCTCAATCTGTCATGGCACTGGGCAGAACAATACTCCCCCCTCAGAGCCTGTGTGTGGGTCCCTTTGCCCCCCCGGGTACCTCATCTGAATTTATTTTTTAATGGCTGATTAATGTTATGTTGTGTAAATGTACCACATTTTCATTATCCATTAATCTGTTGAGGCACATCTCAGATGTGTCCAGTTTCAATTATGAAGTGTGCTACAATGAATATGGTTGTGCATGTATCACTTTTGTAGGATGAATCACTTTTTTGGTATATGCTCAACAGTGGATCTTGGGGTAGATTTATATCCCCCACTTTTTTACAGGACCACCACACTGATGTCCATAGTCGTTTTACATGTTTATAGTCCCACTAGCAATGAGTGAATATTTATTTTACCATACATCTTTGCCAGAATGAACTGTTACTTATTTTATTGATCTTAGGCATTATGATGGATGAAATATGAAATCCCAGAAGAATTTGGATTTATATTTTTGATGGCCATGACTGTTTGAACATCTTTAAATATTTCTCATCCATTTGATTTTCCTCTTTTGAGAATTCTCTGTTTAGATGTGCACACAATTTACAATTGGGTTATTTATTTTCTTGATGTGCTGGGTTTCTTTTAGTTCTTTACATATTTTGGATATTAGACCTCTATAATATTTGTAGTTGATAAAATTTCCTATGCTGTAGGTTGCTGCTTAGTCTGAATGTCAGGGTCCTTTGCCATGTAGAAGCTTTTCAGTTTTATGAGACCCAATTTATTCGTTGTTGATCCTAGTGCCTGTTAACCTTGTTCTATTCAGAATGTCTTTTCCTGTGTCAATGCATTTAAGGCTATTCCCTCTTAAAAGTATACCAAATAAAGGCATTTAGTTTTTTTCTTCCAAGTTTTCATCCCCTTGATCCCCTTCAGTTGTCTTAATGCTCTACCTAAGACTTCAAGTACTGTATTATAGGTACAAAAGAGTGGACATTCTTGTCATGTTCTATATTTTATTGGAATTTCTTTAAGTTTCTCTTCATTTTAGTTGACTATGGGCTTTCTGTAAACTGCCTTTATTATGTTGAGATGTGTCTCTTGTATCCCTATTCTTTATAGGACTATTATCATGAAGGGGTGTTGACTTTTGCCAAAGGCTTTTTTTTTGCATCTATTGAGATGATAAAGTGGGTTGTGTATTTATATGATATATTACATTTCTCAATTTTTCTGTGTGGAGAACTTTCAGTGTATCTCTGGTATAAGCCTATTTGATCCTGGTTAATGATCTTATTGATACTGTGTAGTGAAGAGGTGAGCAGGCCTGCTTTCATCACCACAGGCTCCTGCACGACTAGCTTATACCCCGAAATAACAACACACAAATTGTATTCANCAGTTTCTTTATTAACCAATAAAAGTAACACATAGACAGATGTCCCTCCTACATCACAAACCTTTACCTGTGCTTGTTTCATAAAAATAATTCAGTTTAAAATTTGAATGCATTGAACCTTACAGATTCCTTGTCTCAAAGTTTATGTATAGTTATTAAAATATTGCCAGATTCTAGACAGAATTAGAGAACAATCGAATTATGTGCCACTGATTAAATGCCCTTTAATTTATACTCGCAATCTGATTTGAATACTATCTAGTTTAAAACACCCATTTTTTTTGAGGGTCACAAATGAACATTCCCTAAAGAAGACTGCAGGTTAGGTCAAATCTAAATCCCCAAGCTAATTATTTGATTTGCATGATTTTTACATCCTTATACTGCAGGTAAAAGAGGTTCAATATTCTAATGTATTTTTATGGTTCTTGTATTTGGTAGCATAATGGTTCCTCAAAAAATTCTGAGTCCTAAGCTATGAAAGCTGTGAAGATGCCATGTTATAGAGCAAAGGGAAACCAAGATTGAAGATGAAATAAGGCTTTTAATTAACTGACTTTAAAGTAAGAGATTTTCCTCAGTGTTCCAATGCTTATATAGAATTATGGCTAATATTTACAAATAGAAAAACTAGACACACAATAGTGCAATGCAAAGATTTTACTTGATATAGGTTCTTATAATTCATTAAGGATGCTCATTTTGAATTCTGAATTACTGTTGATCAAAAATCAGAATATGAAGTTCAAAAAGTCGAAAAAGAAGAAATATTTCTCAGGCACCATCAGAGGAAATGACTTGATGGAAATTTCTTATTGCAAGATATATTCTGTCTAAAGATCTACCAGAAGTTGGAAATCTGTCAATTACAGCATCATCCTCATTTTGGCACTGGGCTCTCAGAATTGTTTGCTTTACCTTACTGTTTTTAAGAGATTGAGGTTAAGCTTCATTCCACCCAAAATTTATTCATTCTTAATTGTTTAGTGAGAATGTTTGTATACTTAACAATTTAAGCCTATGTTAATATTTGTGTAATTATAATTCTAAATGTGAATATAACAAGCTTCAGTATTTGCTACTTTAAAGATACTTGTTTTCTAATGTCTACAAATACAGCAAATTAGTTCAAAAGATCTTTACAGTGAAAAAAACAATTTAGGGACAATGTACAAAGTATGTTTCTCCTTAGAGACACAAAATGTCCTATGAATGTATTCTACAACCTACTCATTATACAAACAGTCTTTGTTTTTATTGAAAATAGATATTTTTCATACAATGTATTCTGGTTTTGGTTTCCATACTCCCAATTACTTCTAGATCCTCACAACTATCTCGTCACCCTAATCCATACCTTTTCTTTCTCTCACTCAGAATATAAACAGGCATCCAAAAAATTAAGTAAGCAAAATAAAATAAAACAAAAACAAATAAACTGGAGTAGGGCTAAATGAACAATTAAAAAAGATAAAAAAGAGTTAAAGAAAAAGCATAGGAAACACACACAGATGCACACACGCGCACACACACACACACACATCTTTTCAAATGTATAGAAATCCCATTAAAAAAAAAAAACAACAGCAAACCAACAGATACCAGAATATATTCACAAAAGGCCTAGGAGGAAACCAAAAGAAAAAAAAGGAAGGAAGGAGGAAAGGAATAAAGAAGGAAGAAACAAAGAAAAAATAAAGAAAGACAAAGCATTATAAGACAAGGAACCTTCAAAAGCACTATTGAGTTCATTCTACCCTGGCCTTCGGTTTGTTCTTAAGAGTGGTTTACACATCTAGTGGGACTCTGTTGTAGACAAATAATTTTCCCTTTGCAAGGAGTTAGCAATTGGAGACAGCTTCTGGGCTAGGGATGGGGAACTTTTGTTTAGCCCTCTCTGTGTACTGGGACTCCAGCTGACTTAGACCTGTGCAGGCCTTAGACATGTGTTGACTTGGACCTCTGCATGCTGACAGTTATATGTGTTGGCCCTGTTGTGTTTAGAAGGACTTGCTTCTTTGGTGTCCTCCATCCCTTCATGTTCTACTGTTTCTGCCTCCTTCTCTGCAGATGCTCTGAGCCCTGAAAGAAGGGATTTGGGGGAAAGATTTCAGGCAAGAATGAGTTAATATACAATCTTAATGAATTCAGTTGCCTGGGAGAAAATCTAGAGACCATAAAATAAGTTAGAAAGGGAAATTATCAACAGTTATACAAACTAAGAATATCAGTAAGTAAAACTGGAAAATTAAAAGTGAGGTTTGGGGTAGAATTTCATAAAAATTGAACATAGTTCATAAAAAATATGAACTCCCAGAATTGATGCTCATAGCATGTATTTCAGTAAATCTTGACTCAAATTTTTAATAATGTGATGAAAAAGTAAAATAACCTGAAGAAATAAAACAAAAAATACAGAGAACATAAGTTATATTTCAAATGTACCAGTTATCTTTTTCAATTATTATCTTAATTAAGTAATTTAAATCCTGTCTAAAAAGTAGATCTATTATTTCAACCATTTTTAGTTATGTAATATGATTGCATAAGGATTAGCAACCTGCCACAGGCCATGCCCTCAAAGATCTGTCAGAAATTCAGTCTATCTCTTAAACTTTCACACATGAACTTGACAAAATAGTAGTTCCTTCAAAATAGTTGTCTCTCAAAATGATGTGCTTTCAGACTTAATTTCTAATTAAGAAATTCAATTAAATTGTTACTTGTCATGTAAAATCAGTTCTCATTCTGTAATGAAGCGAGGAAATTCATCTTAGACATGCATTTTATGGCCTTCTTTGTATCTTCGTATCTCTCACTGGATTGAGAGTTGAAAAGATATTATATAACTACTATTAGAGTTTTTGAAGTCATTCTATAAATAGGAAAATAAATTAGAGATTTCTCAAATAAAAAATTAATAATGGCCAATAAATAAATGTAAAAATGTTCCATTTCTTTAATCATCACAGACATGCTTAATCAAAGATATACTGAGTTTCTGTCTCAACCCAATCAAAATGACTATCATATAATAAAATGGTGTTAAATGTGGGATATGGGGAACCATATTCATTAATGGTAGGAGTGTAATAATCAAGTCTCTGTGGAAATGAGCATGAATAACTGTCAAAACTCTGACAACAGAAGTACCATATGATGACCTATGTAATTCACTTTTAATAATTCACTATAATTATTCAATTCAATATAAAATAGAGATATCTATTTTCATCTATCATATCTATTTATACACTTTCATGTGTGGTACCATTCATAATAGGCAAGTTACAAAATCAGACATTTTTTTATTAATTTTTAATTTCTCTACACTTTTCTGGGCTCTCCTCCCTGCCTCTTCTCTCCCCTTCAACCCTCTCCAAGGTACCCATGCTCCCAATTTACTCAAGAGATCTTGTCTATTTCTACTTCTCATGTAGATTAGATCTATGTATGTCTTTCTTAGTGTCCTCATTGTTGTCTAGGTTCTCTGGGATTGTGATGTGAGGGATGTTTTTCTTTGCTTTATATTTAAAAACTACTTATGAATGAGTACATGTGATGATTGTCTTTCTGTGTCTGGAGGTTACCACACTCAAAATGATGTTTTCTAGCTCCATTTATTTGCCTGCAAAATTCAAGATATCATTGTTTTTTTTTCTGTTGTGTAGTACTCCGTTGTATAAACATACTGCATTTTCCTTATTCATTTTAAGTCAAGGAACATTAAGGTTGTTTACAGGTTCTGTCTATGACAAACAATGCTGCTGTGAACATAGTTGAGCACAAGTCCTTGTGGCACGGTTGAGCATCCTCTGGATATATGCCCAAAAATGGTATTTCTGCGTCTTGAGGAAGGTTGTTTCCTAATTTTCTGAGAAATCACAACACTGACATCCAAAGAGGTTGTACCAGCTTGCATTCCCACCAGCAATGCAGAA
>LOEQ01002984.1:59581-71061 GCA_001685075.1 Bramus lutescens | reverse complement strand
TGCTTAAATGAATACAATTTGTGTGTTGTTATTTCAGAGTATAAGCTAGCAGTGTGAGAGCCGGGCAGGATGAAAAGCAGGCCCATGCTCCTCTTCACTACACTTGCCCAAGGTGCCCTTGCTCCCAAATTACTCAGGATCTTTTCTTTTTCTACTTCCCATGTAGATTAAATCTATGCATATCTCTCTTAGGGTCCTCATTGTTGTCTATGTTCTCTGGGATTGTGGTTTGTGGGCTGGTTTTCTCTGCTTTATGTTAAAAACTACTTATGAGAGAGTACATGTGATAATTGTCATTCTTGGCTCACCTCACTCAAAATAATGTTTTCTAGCTCCATCCATTTGCCTGCAAAATTCAAGATGTCGTTATTTTTCTCTGCTGTGTAGTACTCCATTTTGTAAATGTACCAAATTTTCTTTATCCATTCTTTGGTCAAGGGGTACTTTGGTTGTTTCCAGCTTCTGGCTATGACAAATAATGTTACTGTGAACATAGTCGAGCACATGTCTTTGTGGCATGATTAAGCATCTTTTGGTTATATACCCAAAAGTGGCATTACTGGTTCTTGAGGAAGGTTGTTTTCTAATTTTCTGAGAAATCATCACACTCACATCTTAAGGGGCTGTATCAGCTTGTGTTCCCACCAGAAATGCAGGCGTGTTCCCTTTACCCCATAACCTCTCCAGCATAAGTTGTTATCAGTGTTTTTGATCTTGGCCATATTTACAGGTGTAAGAGGGAATCTCAGAGTTGATTTGACAAAGTTCTTTTGAAGTGCTCTGAAATGAAAGTCATCAAGAAGATAAAATCTCATTAGAATGAGAAACAAAAATAATTTATTATCAGTAATAACTATTTTCCCAAGAAAGATATTATTGAGAAATAACCAGAGCATGGTTATATGTTCACTTATCATCAATGAACCTTAGAGTTTTAGATGTGTTTGACAGTAAATATTGCTTCTAAGGACCTTCTTGTTCTCAATTGTTTGGAAAGGGAAAATCTAGGCATAGTGAAGCACATTTAAAATTAAATATATTTTTACTGACTGGTAGACTAGTAATCAAGAGTAACAATTAGCTTCCTAGTTACTATCCTAAGGACTTCATGGTATCAGTTCTATGATTCAAATTCAGTTGTACATAATAACAATAACAATGTAATAATGATAACAGGTCAGTGAAAGGATTTAAGTATTTAATTCAGTCATATGCTCCAACCCTTTTCAAAAAACTGATCAAAGCTATGTCTTGTGTTTTCTCCTTCAGGCACCTGTGGCTCCTTAGTTCATTCATGTTTCTCTATTGATGAACTTGAATAAGGTTCTCGCTTGAAGGATAATGTGTGTGTGTGTGTGTGTGTGTGTGTGTTTGTATGCTGCAGATGTTCTTTATTTTTTAATGTTAGTTAGTAGTCACTTTATTTGTACATCACCTCACAGAAAGCCCTTTATATTATTGAAATTTATATCAAAATCTTGAGTAGTATAAGTAACATATAACTGAAGTTCATATATCCTCTTGTAAAAAGTCTGTCCTTGTGAGTTCAGGATTGCTCTTCAGTTAACTGCAGGAAAAAAAAATCACATCTTCCTTTGGTCATAGGAGGACAAAGTAAAGGGGAGTTCTTATATATGGTGATAGCTACCAAGTTTATCTGTATGATATTTTAATCTTTGAGCCAAAATATATATGAAACTACTTTAAATTAACTATATATCACATTTATATAACCGTATGTGTGTGTGTCTGTGGGTGTGTGTCTGTGTGTCTGTGCGTCTGTGTGTAGGAAATAACAATTAAGGAAAAAAGAGGCAATGAGCTTGAAGGGCAGCAGGAGGAACGGTATTTGAAAGAGTTTGCATAGAGGAAAGGGAATGGAGAAATATTGTAATTAAACCATAATCTCAAAAATCAATAACGAATTTTTAAGGTTTTAAAAAAAATAGCCATTCATGTGCATATATATTACCCAAGTGAGAACTATACATTTCAGTAATATAGTAAGTAACAAAAATTTCAAGTTTCTTAGTTACTTCACTGTTGCCATGACAAAGCAGTATAGCCATGGAAATTTAAAATCGAATGCATTTAATCTGGTGGATGAAGTTTCCAGACATAACCATCATGGAAGGGAGCATGGCAGAAGTCAAGCAGACCTGACACTTGAGCTGACAGCTTACATCCTGATCCATACATACGTTGGAGAGAGACAGAGAGAGAGAGAGAATGAGAGAGAGAGAGAGGGAGAGAGAGAGAGAGAGAGANNNAGAGAGAGAGAGAGAGAGAGAGAGAGAGAGAGAGAGAGAGAGAAAGAGAAAGGATGACTTGGAATTTGAAACCTCAAGTCCACACCCAATGACGTACCTCCTCCAACTTGCCACACCTCTTAACCCTTCCTAAACAATACAACCAACTAAGGATCTAGTATTCAAATATATGAGTCTTTGCAGGGCATTTTTATTCAAACCACTACACCAAGTAAAATATTCTACCTCTATGAAAAATGTGATTTTTATCATGTGTGGTTTGTCCTCCACATATGACTTTTTGATGACATATGCCTTGTTCTTGTGATTCGACACTTTATTCACGTAATGTCTCTTATCCTCAAAGTATAAATTGTCTGATACTGTGAATAAAATTGGCTATTACATGAGAAAAGAAAGATGAACAGCTATACCCTTGGAAGACTATGATACTATGATGGTCAGCATATATGGCTGTGATTACGGGGCCTTTTTCTTTTCTTTCCTTTTCTTTTATCTTCTCTTCTCTTCCTTCCTTCTTTTCTTTTTTGTTGATAAGATTAGCATTTGGAATCAATCAGCTCAGCAATCCAATCTGGCATTCTCAATGTGGGTGTGGCAGAGTTCAGTCCATTTTCCTGTACCTTAGTTAGAGGTATTCAACCAATGAGTGTTTTTGATCTTTTAATCCTACATAAATAAAATGTCTTTATTAAACTCCCCTGTAGTTTGTATTTTTTCCAAATATAAAATTCTATTTATGAAAGTTTTAGGGTATTTTTACTCATATCTGCTATCTAAAACTATTACTGAGATATCTGATTCCATCATGAGTCTCATTTCTTTCTACATCCTCTTTTCTCTAGATTGATGCTTTTAAGGGCATCATTTTCCCCTACGTATCTTGGAAAATTGAAGCAATATCTAAAAACAAAGTGAAATAGAAATTGTTCTCTAATGATAACATTGCAATTGAAAGCACAGACTAATTTTCTTCATAATATATTTCCTCAATATGTCCTTTTGGGGTGCCTACTCAGCAGATGCATTGAACTCTGGATTAATCTACAAATATCCTTTCCTGTGTGTCACTATTAAAATGTATCTGTCTAATAAAAATCATATATCACAATTATCTATACAATATTGTATTATTTTGTTGCTATATTTGAGCTTCCCAAAGCTCTCATCTCTCCCTGGTTGTTCTCTTATTTGAAAAACATATACTTTTTTTACAGTTGAACAGATTGTTTAGACTCACTGAGAACAGAATTTATGCCAACCACATAAATTCTGCTTTTTCTGTTTCTACTGCATGATTATTGGTTTTGCCTTTTAGTCTTTCTTAGATAAGTTTCATAAATATCTGCTAATTCTGGCTACAGCATATCCTTGAAAGTGAAGCACTGTGCAGTTAATTGAAGGTCTTTTTGAAAAGTTGAGTTTAATGGTTAGGATTGACAACAGGTGATAATCTGGCACCAACATGCAGTGTGTGGGAGACTTCTAATTTTACTAGGTTCTACCCTAGGATACTTCAACTTTTCAAGAAATAAGAATTATCTCCTGCCAGTGTGGCTACAAGTTTTGTTTCTGACTCTCCGGATGATGGGAGATGGACAAAGAAGAAGAGTTACACTGGTAAATACGCAGGCCTTCCTCAAAGTCTCTGTCTAAAATTACATTCCTCATGTGTCCATCCCATTCATGTTCTCTCCAAGTCTGGGCATATTCTCCTTCATTGCCTGATTTGTATAATATACTATTGTGATTATCCTAAGTTGGACTAATGAGATAGGAGCATTTCACTGTTCCTTATAAAGACCTTATTTTTTTAGATTATTTATTTATGTATATAGTGTTCTTCGTACCAGATCTCATTACAGATTTGTGTGAGTCATCATACGGTTGCTGGGAATTGAGCTCACGACCTCCAGGAGAGCAGTTGGTGCTCTAAACCTCTGAGCTGTCTCTCCAGTACCCCTTCCAAAGACTCTTTAAACAAACATATCTTATGTAAATGCATTGGCTTTTCTGATACAGGACATCTCAGTTCTCAATTTATAGCAAATGATTAGTGGCTTGATCTCATATCATAATGATATATCTAGATATTTTCTTCACTTCTCCTAATAAACCACACACCCCTCTTTGTTTTAATTTTTCCAATTCTACATGTTGTCATATTGTTCATGGTTGTAGGCACCATTAAATTTTATAAATCTAAGAGCTTAAAGTGTTGATTCTTCTTACCAATGTAAGTTGTGTGTGTTTGTGGTGGTGCAATTCATAGAGAATTATAAGGGGGTTTAAGAGAAAAAATAGTTATGGAGAAAAGGAATGAACTTCATTTGCCTAATTTCCACAATAAATTAGAGAGTTAACTGTGATGGTTCATGCCTGTGAGTTCAGGATTTGGGTACCTGGTATAAGAAGATTGAGATGAATTCAAGGCCAACCTGGGCAACACAGTTAGTTCTTAGCCTGCTGAGGTTACAGTGTGAGCTCTTGTGATAAAAAAAAGAAGTAAATAATAATGATAAAAAATAGTCGAAGATCAGCTTCTTATTGGTCTTGAATAAGTCAGTTAGACAAAATCTTCATATGGAATAATAGAAATCTCAATGAATGCTGTAGTCTATCAACAAAGGACATGGAGGGGCAAAAGAGGAATCATTGCATGCTGATTTTCCTGTTATGGGCCCATATTGTCTTAAGTATCCATTTTCTTTCTTTTACATATACCTATGTCTTTCTCTAGACATGACAGACAAGAATATATAACATGTCCATGCAACATGTAGCTTCTCATAAAAGCTGTATGGTGGACATAGTTCCTGTCAAAATAAACCCTTTTCACCCCCAAGAAGAGTTAGAAACCATTGATTCCTTGGGTCACTGTCAGTGTTTTCAATCATATCAATCATTTAAATATTTTAACCCCAAAACCTCAATTTATACTGTTTAGTTTATGCCTCTCTCATGTCATTTTTCTAAAATGCCCCTTGTGCATAACCTATGTTTCAAGACATCAACATATATTATTGGTTGAGATTTTAAAAATTCTTTAAGTTAAGCATGTATGCATGCTCTTCATATATCACATTCTGTTAAATGACAATATTATTAAAACTATCCTATTTGTAGTTAGGCTTTTATGGAAATTTACTAGTTTAATCATATAAAACATGTATAATATTATTTGGTAAATAGTAAAGTTTAATTTTTTATAATTGAATTTTAAAATTTTTCCAAGTTAGGAATTTTGCTGATTAGATTGTTTTCTTTTGTCAGCTTGATACAAACTATGTCTTCTAAGAAGAGAAAGCCTCAGGTGAGAAAATGCTTCAAACAGATTGATATGTATGGGGCATTTTCTTGATTCATGTTCGTGCGGCTAGATAGGACTTCTGTGGGTGATGCTTACTAAGAAACTTGAAACCACAAATGAAATGAGGGTGTAACATCATATTGTCAGTGTTGGAACCACTAAGAGAAGAATGTTAACTAATGATTCATAATCAAATAATGTTTTCTGAGGATGGGGTATGTATACTTGGAATCGTGGGATTGGAAGAAAAATAAGAGAGAAGAGAGACAGAGATTGAGGGAATGAGTGTTTGATGTCACTCCTAAACTCAGAAAGTTTTTTCAATATATACAGGGAAAATTATCAGCACAGTAGAAAGGGTGTTGTGGATATATTGGAACAGTCAGTTTAGGGAGGAAATGGTAAAGTAGATATTTTTGAAAAATATTACTATTTCATCCTTTTGCTCAGAGTTTCTAGACTAGATCTTATTGTTCTAGCACTGATTGCTGCTCTGCACACTTGCATTCTAGGAATGTGTTTCTTTGATCAGATACTAACTAATGAAATACTGAGTTGAACCTCAAAAGATGAAAGTTTCTTAAAATTTTAATTGATAAGCTGAAAAATGAAGATGTGGTCATATTCCACTAAGGCTCTAAGCTACTCCCTTGATGAAAATGGACTCCTGGGTGGAGGAAATAGGTACTGATTTCTTGTGAAGAAAAATTCAGTACTTCCAAATGTAAGGCCACAATGAGGAAATTATTTTCTAAAAATATAATGTATTTTGTCCTTCCTCATAACTTAATATACCTCCTGGGTTTTACTAGTACCTAAGTAGAGATTGAAGTATATGAGATATGTGATCAAATTATTCAGAGTGACAATATGCAGCAGAACTCTGTCTATAGGATGAGGTCTCGAGTTAGTATTACTGCATATATACTTCTTAAATAACTACAGTTCAGTTTCTCTGTTTGACAAGGCAATAACTAGAGGATTATCACAAATAATAGATGTGCTAGGGTGGTTCACTATAGTAAACAATTGGATGCCTTTGTATATTCTAAAACATCCTACTATAAACTAAAAATAAATATAACAAATTAAATAAAACAAACATGGGCTAAAATACCATATTTTGTTTTAAAGGCAGACTGCTTGTAAATGTTTTTTTTATATAAAAACTATCCAAGAAGTTGCTATGGGTTGAATGTGTCTCCCAGAGGTCATTGTTTATAAAATTAATCACTAGTATTACAAGGCTAAGAAGATTAAGAGGTAACTAAGCTACAATAGATCGATTTTGTGATTGCAAGAGTGGGTTACATACACTTGGATGGGTTCCTAAAAAAGAATGAGTTTTTCTGCTTCCAGTTCAATTTTGCATCTTAATTTTTGCATTCTATTGTGTGATTGGGTACTCTTAATGGTACCCAATAACGGTATTTTATTATATTTTTTTAAAAAGCCAGAACAAATGGTTATTTTTAAAAGCTTTTACCTCAAAGAAATTATCAGTATTTGAGGAGATACATGTTTTCCCTCTGATTTGATTATATATCATATTAAATAATTCAAAAATATCAAGATGGTCTATAAACTAGCATATATTATGGTACCTCAAAAAGAAGTGGTTTCAGGTATAGTCATTCACATCTGTAGTATTAATATTCAGTAAATAAGGTAGGGCAGTTTCCACAAGTTCAAAGCAAATTTACTCTATGTAGTGAATTCTAAACCAGTCTGGAATACAGAAACGCATTTAAATATAATGATTAAAAAACATTTCTAGCAAGATAGAATTAAGAGTAATAAACAGCCTATAATAAATATGCACGTCTGGAATTCTTATGTTTGCCTCATAGTTTACATTATTATTTCATTCATGACCTATTACACAGGCTGAAGGTATGCTTTACCATAGATTTCATGGCTTATTACCCATCCTTTGCACTGAGTTATTATACCATATGGCACAACATTGTGAGTACTTCATTTATCATGTATATGCTTTATTTTGATATTTAGTAATTATTAGCAATACAGTTGCTTTTTGCAGAAAGTGAAAGGCACTCTGTGTAATTTTGCTGTTCACGGGTAATTATATGAAGAGTGAGATTAAATATAAATAATGATTCAATCATTTTCCATTCAGAAAACATTCTCCAAACTAATGCCACAAAAGCAAACTGTTTCAATAATGTCTTTTGTTTAAATAAGCAGTTATTTCTTACCTGCTTGTCTCCTTATTTTATATCTAACACATCTTTTAGTTGATTTATTATTTCTTTTATATCCATGAAAATTCTAACAATTCAAGTTTATCTCTCCAATATATTCTGCATAATTTTTATCTATTTTCCTTTTCAGTGGAGCCCATGAACCTAAGCTTCACAGCAGTAACTTTTACTCTAGTTACAAAACTACTGGATCCCAAAATTCTTTTGTAATACTTACTAAATGAGAAGTTCCCAAGTCTTTATCATTTTCTACATGTCTCTCATGGATCTTTTATCATTTTCTGTGGAAATAAGCAGCTACTTATTTTAAGCATGTATGATACTCTGAATAACTTTCTCTATAAAATTCTTGCAGTTTTATCAAATGGTGGTGACTTCAGTTAAAATACCAATTGACGCAAATCTGCACTTAGAGCTATAGATATATTACTTCAATGCATTTTCATGACAATCTGATGAAACAGGTATCATTATCCATAATTTGCAGGTGAAGATATTGTGCCTTTGAGAAATCCAGACATGACATATATCAAGTGAGTGAAACAGATAAAACTGAGCCAAATTTTGTTCAAGTCAAAACACATTTTCTTACACAATACCATATTGTCTATTTTATTAGCAGATTAGTGGTCACAGTAACATCTGACTTTAAGAAATATTAACTACTAAGAACAATAAGACCCCTATGAAAACATTCTCTTTTTTCCAAAAGCAATACTTCCATATTATAGTATGCAGAATAGCAAAGTAAATGAAGTATAGTAAAATATAAACTAGATTCATTATCTTTCTCACAGATGGGACACAGCAACTTTACACTGCGTTTCTAGTTTATCTCTTCTCTCTCTCTCTCTGTCTGTCTCTCTATGTCTCTCTCTCTCTTGCTCTCTCTCTCTCTCAATTTAAGTATATCTAATACCTTAAATTGCAATAACTATTTCTGAAATGGTATTTCTGTAGTAGTTTGCACGTATATTCAGAGGCTACCATTGTGTCAGGCCATTTCCTATATGGTGGGAATTGACAAGAACAGAATTAGAACATAGCTCTCACTCCTCTTTGAAAAAATAAATGTTGGAGACAAATAATTCATAAAGTAAGAGGGCATGAACACAGCAAAGGTAGGATCAAAGATGTTTAATTGTACTTATTGTAGCAGTAATTTTTATGTCTGGGACATACTTCTAACCTTGGTCAATACTGAAAGTTAAAGTGAATCCTCTGTAAAATAGATGCTAATTAATCTCTAGGCTACATTGTCAGACACATCCTTCTGATACCATCTGGACATGATCATATGTCCATGAAAATAGGAATTTATGGTCTGTGACATTTTAATTTTTATGTAATTATAGATATTTGCTTTATATAAATCTATAGTCCTTTCTAAAACAGTTCTACTCCAATGAATTCTACATACTGTTAGCATATCAAAAACTGCATTCCAGGGATGCCTGCAATATTTCACTAACTGCACTTTTGTCAGCCTTTTTTAGTGTCTCATATTCTGCTGTCGAATCAGTCTTGTTAGAAAAGATGCTGAGTTTTAAATTGTTTTGGTGGACCCAGTAAAGTACAAATTTCTTAAGCTGACATTACCAAACCTTACACTTGGGCTACAGCAATGGCCCAGCTGTTAGCAGTGCTCACTGCTCCTTCAACCTCTTTCAAGTTTGCTTCGAGTGCCTCCACTGAGCAGTTCCCAGATCCATGTATCTCTGGATCCTGGGTATCTTACACCCTTTTCTGGAATACACAGGCACCTAAACTCTTTCCCTGCCCCCACTCCCCACATGCACACTTGCAAATAAAATAAATTTTTAAGAAGTACTTACGGTTTAAATCTTTGCCTCTTTGATCATAGTAAATCCAAATATTGAACACCATCTAAGTCCTAAGAAATCATGAGATTTGAAATGAATCATGGGACTTCTACAACCACTGAGAAATGGTATCAACACCTAGAAAGGGAGAAGATCATAGTTTTTATTTACAATCATTGCAATAATTACTTTTTCTACAAGCTACAAAGATTAAATTATGACACATTTGTATTCTGTAAAACTGCATATGTATACCTGCCCACTTGTGTATATATTACTCATACCTACATACTTATCTGTAAATACAGATATGATCAGCAAATGTTTCTTTGTAGATCTGCTCCATTCAACTTGTAAAAATCTATGATGCTTATAAAGTATCTAATTTCTTTCTTAGTAAACAACATAATCATGCCTTCCTTAAAACTCATTCTGCTATTATTTTGAGATTTTTCTTTTTGAGAGTGACTCTTTCAAGGTCAAATGACCTGGAATTGATTTTGTGGTACATAACCCAGGCTGGTCTCAAATTCATAATCCTACTTCCTGCTCTCTAATTACAAGTATATATCAGCATGATTGACTTTCTTGGCACCCCCTGTAGATCTCACTCCCCTGGAAAGGGAAAAGCTCAGTATATGCACCTATTCCATACATATATACAGTCTTTTCAAGGTCATAAGCTTTTGTACTTGAGAAATAAAGTGACAAATAAAATAATCAAGATGTATGTAGGAACAATCAAATACATAGACCAAATCAATCAAAGTCTGGGCCATTCCTGAAACAAGCACATTCAGCACACAGCTTTCAAAATACGTGTTTTGAAAATGCATGATATCATCTATATTTTAAATTTTTATTTATTGCTTAAGAATTTCACAAATACATATATTTTGGTCATATCTGCCCTACTTCCAACTCTTTCAAGATCCCCCCACCATGCAGCTCTCTTCAATTTCATATTATATGTCTCATGTTTTTTATAACCTACTGAGACAAAGTGATGTTGCTCATGTGTACATGGATCGTGCACTGGAGCATAGGAACCTACTAAGAGCTGTGTCCGTAAAAACAGAATGATTCTTCTTTTCCTCTCAATCATCACTACCAATAGCTCCTCTGCTGAGGATCATTCTCATCCCTGTTAGAATTTTGGCTGCTCTGATCTTTTGCAGGAAATCTTAGAAATTGAAAAAGAACAATTTTACAATTCATAGAGAGGCAAAAAGACACTTGATACTGAAGCACTCCTGTCCAATCACGACAACACAAAAAAACAAGTCATTATTATGAATACCATTATTCCTTCTTCCACATTATACTATATACAAAGACTATTAAAAACAGCACATTTTTAACACAAAACAGAACCGTTGATCAATGAAATAGAACTGGGACATTAACTGTAGATATTCTTTCAATTTCATCACCTTTATATGAAAATAGAAAATAGAATTTTAACAGTTTGTTCTTTGTAATGATTAGATGACAGAATGACAGAGACTACCTAGGGACTAATGGTTGTCACATGTACAATTAGCCAGAAAACACACTGACACTGTCATTAAGACAAAAAGGCAACCTACTTATTGGGAGATCACCAATCACACATCAGACAAAGGTTTGATCTCCAAAATATATAAATAACTCAAGAAACTAGACTTTAAAATGCTAATTAACAAAATGGGGCACTGAACTGAACAGAGAATTCTCAACAGAAGTTCAAATGGCCAAAAGACACTTAAGGTCATGAACAACCTCCTTAGTGATCATGGAAAGGCAAATCAAAACAACTTTGAGATACCATCTTACTCCTGTGAGAATGGCTAAAATCAAAAACACCAATGAT
>LOEQ01002984.1:22944-34243 GCA_001685075.1 Bramus lutescens | reverse complement strand
TCTTTGGACTGGAGAGGGAGGGGGAGGGGAGGGAAATGGGAGGAGGAGAGGAGGAGGAAATTTTTAATAAGAATAAAAAAATAAAATAGTAATAACAAAAAAACAGAATTCAGGTCTTTAATCTAGTATCTTACTACCATCATATAACTAGATCCACCTGTACTACTTTTCAATTTGGGCTCACTAACAACAAACAGCAGCAACAACAAAACTTATCCTTACTGCACAACAGAATATATTTGCTTCATTTTTTTGGCATGGAATTACTCGGTATGGTTACAACATTTATAGCTGTCCAGGTAGACCAGTGAGTATGAGTTAAAGGCTCTGCATAGCACCCTTGCATACCATAGCTGAAAGCACTTTAATCTGGGAGGATGTTTTCTTGATGCTGTAAAGAGTTAATCTGCAGAACCCAAATATTCATTAGACATGTAACACCTAAGTCAAGTTTCAACCAAATGGAATAGGCAAAGAAAAGTGAAATTCTAAATATATTTGACCTAACTCACATTCCATCTAAAGAAATACAACTTTCACACATACCCCAAAATATGTTGACATACCTACAATTTCTTTTCACACATATCTGAGCAACTATTTTCTTGATGTTCTGCCTGCTTCAGAACTTAGCTGTAATAAATTTCCCTAGAGAAGTTTAGAAATGTAAGCCTGAACCTAAGATCACTAAATGCAATTCGAAACTGAAAGGAAATGCTGAAACGGGAAACAAAAGATAGTAAAGTCCTGAATTTTTGTGCAAGCCCAATTTTATTTTCTCTCAGTGTTAAAGACATTAAATCAAGCCACAGTTCTGACCCAAGGCTAAGAAAACATTCTTAGCTAATTGAGTGTGATTGAGCTAATCACAATGGAAAGAATGGAATTAAGGACCATCTAGACCTGAATGAGGCTTCATTGTTACTGACTGTCCTTTCTTTCTGGTTTTGCCTACCTTGGACTACTATTCATATTTAAAATGATTATGCATTATATTTTAATGAAGTATTTTATTATCTTTGCAAGAGTATATAAAACAGGAATGTAATTATACACATGTTATACTTATTACTGCTACATGCCTCAAATATAAATAATTCTTAAAACCAGCCTCACAGTATAAAATTTGAAATAATTTGTTGTATTAATTTTTTAAATGATTTTATTGGCTCTTACCTCCTCTTCAACCCTCTCTCATGATACCCATGCTCCCAATTTAGTCAGGAGACCTTGTCTTTTATTACTTCCCATGTAGATTAGATCCATGTTTGTATTTCTTAGGGTCCTCATTTTGGTCTACGTTTTCTGGGATTGTGATTTGTGGGCTGGTTTCCTTTGTTTTCTGTTTTAAAAAAATATGAGTGAGTACATATGATAATAGTCTTTCTGGGTCAGGGTTACCTCACTCAATATGATGTTTTCTAGCTCCATCCACTTGTCCACTAATTTCAAGATGTCATTAATTTTTCTGCTGTGTACTACTCCATTCTGTATACATACCACATTGCTCTTATCCATTCTTTGGTTGAAGGGTATTTAGGTTGTTTCCAGGTCCTGACTATTACAGACAATGCTGCTATGAACATAGTTGAGCACATGTCCTTGTGGCACAATTGAGCATCCTTTGGATATATACCCCCAAAGTGGTATTGCTGGGTATTGAGAAAGGTTTTGGAGAAATAACCATACTGATATCCAAAGGGGCTATACGAGCTTGCACTCCCACCAGCAATGCAAGAGTGTTCCCTTTACCCCACAACCTCTCCAGCACAAGTTGTCATCAATTTTTTTGATCTTGGCCACTCTTACAGGTGTAAGACAGAATCTCTGAGTTGTTATTGTTGTTGTTGTTGTTGTTGTTGTTTAATTCTTTGATGACTAAGGGTGTTGAGCATTTTCTTAAGGGTATTTCAGCAATTGTAGATTCCTCTGTTGAGAGTTCTCTATTTAGGTCAGTACTCCATTTTTTATTGGATTATTTGTTCTCTTGATGACCAGTTGCTTGAGTTATTTGTATATTTTAAAGATTAGTCTTCTGTCTAATGTGCAGTCGGTGAAGATATTTTCCCATTTTGTAGGTTGTCATTTTGTCTTGGAGATCAGACCTCTGTCTGATGTGCAGTTAAGGAAGATTTTTTTCCCATTCTGTAACCTGTGGTTTTGTCTTGTTGACCATGTCCTTTGCTTTACAGAAGCTTTTCAATTTTATGAGGTCCCATTTATTAATTACTTCTCTCAGTATCTGTGCTGTAGGGGTTATAGTTATGAAGTGGTCTCCTGTGCCAATCCATTCAAGAGTACTTTCCACTTTCTCTAGTATGAGGTTCAGCGTGGTTGGCTTTATGTTGAGGTCTTTGATCCACTTGGACTTGAGTTTTGTGCATGGTAATACATATATAGGGTCTATTTAATTCTTCTATATTTTGATATTCTGTTATGCCACCACCATTTATTAAATATGCTTTCTTTTTTCCATTTGACATTTTTTTGCTTTTTGTCAAAAATCAGGTGTTTGAAGGTGTGTGAATTAATGTCCAGGTCTTCAATTTGGTTCCATTGGTCCTCCGGTCTGTTTTTATGCCAATACCATGCTGTTTTCAGTACTGTAGCTCTGTAGCAGAGTTTGAAGTCAGGGATTGTGGTGCCTCTGGGAGTTCATTTATTGTACAGGATTGTTTTGGTTATCCTGGGTATTTTGTTTTTCCATATGAAGTTGAGTACTGTTCTTTTGAGGTCTGTGAAGAATTTTGCAGGGATTTTTATGGTCATTTCATTGACTCTGTAGACTGCTTTTGGTAAGATTGCCATTGCTACTATGTTTATTCCACCTACCCAAGAGCATGTGAGATCTTTCCATTTTCTGGTGTCTTCGTCAATTTCTTTCTTCAAATATTTAAAGTTCTTGTCATACAAGGCTTCCACTTGTTTGTTTAGAGTTATTCCAAGATATTTTATTCTGTTTGTAGCTATTGTGAAGGGTGATGTTTCTCTGATTTCTTTCACGACCCATTTATCATCTGTGTAAAGGAGGGCTACTGATTTGTTTGATTTCATCTTCTATCCTGCTGAGTTGTGGAAGTTCCTTGGTAGCATTTTTGTGGTCGCTTATGTAAACTATCATATTATCAGCAAATAGTGAGAGTTTGACTTCTTTTCTGATTTGTATCCCCTTTGTCTCCTTTTGTTGTCTTATTGCTCTAGCTAGGACCTCAAAAACTATATTTAATAGATATAGAGAGAGTGGATTCTTGATTTCAGTGGGATATCAATGAGTTTCTCTCCATTTAGTGTGATGTTGGCTGTTGGCTTGCTGTATATTGCATTTGTTACGTTTTGGTATGTTCCTTGTATACATGCTCTCTCCAAGACCTTTATCATGAAGGGATGTTGCATTTTGTCAAATGCTTTTTCGGAATGAGATGATCATGTGGTTTTTATTTTTCAGTTTGTTTATATGGTGGATTACGTTGACAGACCATCAAATGTGGAATCATCCCTGCATTTCAGGGATGAAGCCGACTTGATCTTGGTGGATGATGGTTCTGATGTGTTCTTCAATTTGATTTGCCAGTTTTTTATTTAGTATTTTTGCATATATTTTCATGAGTGAGATTGGTCTATAATTCTTTTTTTTTAGTAATGTCTTTATGTGGTTTTTAGTATCAGGGTAATTATAACCTCATAAAAAGAATTGGGCAATGTTCCTTCTGTTTCTGTATTGTGGAACTACTTGAGGAGTATTGGCATTAGTTCTTCTTTGAAAATTATGTATAATTCTGAGCTGAAACCATCTGGTCCTGGGCCTCTTTTTATTGGGAGACTTTTGATGTCTGTTTCTATTGCTTTAGCAATTATAGGTCTATTTAATTTTCTTTTCTAGTCTTGATTTAATTTTATAAGTGGCATTTATCCAGAAAGTTGTCAATTTCCTTTAAGTTTTCTAATTTTGTGGAGCACAGGTTTTCAAAATATGATCTGATGATTCTCTGTATTTCCTCCCTATCTGTTGTTATGTCCCCATTTTCATTTTTGATTTTGTTAATTTGGATATTCTCTCTCTGCTTTTTGGCTAGTTTGGATAAAAGTTTGTCTATTTTGCTGATTTTCTCTTTTATCATTGATTCTTTGTATTGTTTTTTGTTTCTATTTTATTGATTTCAGCTCTCAATTTGATTATTTTCTGCTATCTAGTTCTCTTAGGTGAGTTTGCTTCTTTTTTCTAAAGCTTTCACATGTTTTAATAATTGATTAGTGTGGGAATTTTACTCTTAACACTGCTTTCTGTGTATCTCATAAATTTGTGTATGTTGTGTGGTCATTTTTATTGAATTTTAGGGAAATCTTTAATTTCTCCCTTTATTTCTTCCTTAACCCATTGATCATTCAGATGAGCATTGTTTAATTTCCATGTGTTTGTGGGATTTCTGGAATTAGTGTTGCTGNCATCAAATGTGGAATCATCCCTGCATTTCAGGGATGAAGCCGACTTGATCTTGGTGGATGATGGTTCTGATGTGTTCTTCAATTTGATTTGCCAGTTTTTTATTTAGTATTTTTGCATATATTTTCATGAGTGAGATTGGTCTATAATTCTTTTTTTTTAGTAATGTCTTTATGTGGTTTTTAGTATCAGGGTAATTATAACCTCATAAAAAGAATTGGGCAATGTTCCTTCTGTTTCTGTATTGTGGAACTACTTGAGGAGTATTGGCATTAGTTCTTCTTTGAAAATTATGTATAATTCTGAGCTGAAACCATCTGGTCCTGGGCCTCTTTTTATTGGGAGACTTTTGATGTCTGTTTCTATTGCTTTAGCAATTATAGGTCTATTTAATTTTCTTTTCTAGTCTTGATTTAATTTTATAAGTGGCATTTATCCAGAAAGTTGTCAATTTCCTTTAAGTTTTCTAATTTTGTGGAGCACAGGTTTTCAAAATATGATCTGATGATTCTCTGTATTTCCTCCCTATCTGTTGTTATGTCCCCATTTTCATTTTTGATTTTGTTAATTTGGATATTCTCTCTCTGCTTTTTGGCTAGTTTGGATAAAAGTTTGTCTATTTTGCTGATTTTCTCTTTTATCATTGATTCTTTGTATTGTTTTTTGTTTCTATTTTATTGATTTCAGCTCTCAATTTGATTATTTTCTGCTATCTAGTTCTCTTAGGTGAGTTTGCTTCTTTTTTCTAAAGCTTTCACATGTTTTAATAATTGATTAGTGTGGGAATTTTACTCTTAACACTGCTTTCTGTGTATCTCATAAATTTGTGTATGTTGTGTGGTCATTTTTATTGAATTTTAGGGAAATCTTTAATTTCTCCCTTTATTTCTTCCTTAACCCATTGATCATTCAGATGAGCATTGTTTAATTTCCATGTGTTTGTGGGATTTCTGGAATTAGTGTTGCTGTTGAATTCTATTTTTATGCCATGGTGATCTAATAAGATACATGGGGTTATTCCAATTTTTTTTGTATCAGTTGAGATTTTTTTTTTTACCAAGTATGTGGTCAATTTTTGAGAAGGTTCCATGAGATCCTGAGAAGAAGGTATATTCTTTTATGTTTGGATGGAATTTTCTATAGATGTCTGTTAAGTCCATTTGAGTCATAGCATCTGTTAGTTCCCTTAATTCTCTGTTAATTTTTTTGTCTGACTGACCTGTCCAGTGATGAGAATGGAGTGTTGAAGTCTCGTACTAGTAGTGTGTGTGTGGTTTAATGTATGATTTAAGTTTTAGAGTGTTTCATTTATATATGAGGGTGCCCTTGTATTGGGGGCATAGATGTTTTTCATTGATATTTCCTCTTGATGGATTTTCCCGATGACTGATATGAAATGTGCTTCTTTGTCTCCTTGGATTGATTTTAGCTTGAAGTTTATTTTGTTAGATATTAGGTTAGCTACACCCACTTCTTTTTCAGTTTATTTGGTTAGAATTTATTTTCCAACCCTTTAGTCTGAGGTGATGTCTGTCTTTTAGGTTGAGGTGTGTTTCTTGCATGCAGCAGAAGAATGGATTCTTTTTCATAACCAATCTGTTAGCATGTGTCTTTTTATAGGTGAGTTGAGTCCATTTATATTAAGGGATATTAATGACCAGCGATTGCTATCTCCTGTTAATTTAGTTTTCGTTGCTGGAGATGTTAATTTTGTGTTTTTCCATAATTTGGGATTTGCTGCTATGAGATTATCACTTGTCTGTGTTTTTGTTGATGTAGCCAACTTTCTTGGGTTGGAGTTTTCATTCTAGTACTTTGTGTAGGGCTGGGTTTGTGACTAAGTATTGGTTAAATCTTGTTTTGTCTTGGAATATCTTGTTTCATCCTTCTATGGTGATTGAAAGTTTCCTGAGTATGGTAATCTGGATTGGCATCCACAATTGCTTAATGTCTGCATAAGGCTTGACCAGGACCTTCTGGCTTTCATTGTCTCCATTGAGAAGTCAGGCATAATTCTGATAGGTCTGCCTTTATGTGTTACTTGGCCTTTTTCCTTTGCAGCTTTTAATATTCCTTCTTTATTTTATGTTTAGTGCTGTGATTATTATGTGGTGAAGGGACCTTTGTTGATCTAGTCTATTTAGTATTCTGTAAACTACTTGTATCTTCACAGGCATATATTTCTTTAGGTTGGGAAAGTTTTTTTCAATGACTTTGTTAAATATATTTTATGTGTTTTTCAGTTGAAGTTCTCCTTCTATACCTAGTATTCTTAGGTTTGGTCTTTTCATGGTGTCCTAGATTTCCCGGATATTTTGTGTTAAGCTTATGTTAGATTTGATATTTTCTTTAACTGATGAGTTTATCTATTGTATCTTCAGCGTTTGAGATTTTCTCTTCCATCTTTTATATTCTGCTGTTTATGCTTGCATTTGTGGTTTCTGATCATTTTATCATGATTTCTGTTTCTATAATTTTCTTGGCTTGTGTTTTGTTTATTTCTTTATTTCAGTTTTCAAGTCTTGAATAGTTTCTTTCATATGTTTCATTGCCTTATTTGGTTTTCTTTAAAGGGATGTGTTGATGTCTTCCAATTTTTTGTCCTTTTCTCCATTTTTTTTTGAAGGAACTTCTTATCTGCTCCTTAAGGGTCTAAAACATTCTCCTGAAGTTATTTTTAGGCCATTTTCTTCTGCTTCATCTATATTTGGTTTTTCAGATCTTCCTGTTGTAGAGTAACTAGATTTTACTGGTGTCATGTTGCTCTTTATGGTGTTGCATGTGTTCTTACCTTGTCTACCCATCTTGTCCTCTAATTGGTATAATTGGGACTGCCTGTGACTCTGGTAATCAATCTTCCAGGTGCCAGTAGGTCCAATATTCAGATGATTTTTTTTCTTGGTCTAGTCAGTTCCATGATTCCAGTCACTCTGTCGGTCACTCAATGCTCCCAGGGTGTGCTCTGCTACTATAGATTTCACTGCCTCAGGCCTTCTCTGGCCTAGGTTGCTGGCTCAGAGATCTGTATCTGTAAATGTCCCTGTTCTGGATCCACTCCTGTGGAGGTCCCTGGCTTAGGGTTGGGGTTGGTCCAACAAAGGTCTCTGCCTCTGATCTACATCCTCAGATGTCCCAGACTCGGGTGTACCCAAACCCACAGTGGTTCTGGCTCAGGCCTACTTTCTTAGTGGTCCCAGACTCATGCCTGTATCAGCAGAGGTCTCTAGTTCCTGCCTACTTCCTTGGAGGTCCCAGACTGATACCTGGACCCTAAGGGGCCCTGCTTCAGGTCTATTTTCTCAAAAGTCCTAGACTCACACCCAGATCTACAGAGGTCTCTATCTAGTTCCTGTCTACACTATCATAGGTCCCAGACTCATGCCTGAACCCACAGAGGTCTCTGGCTAGGGCCACTCCCTCAGGGGTTGCTCCCCTGCACCTGTTCCTATGGAGTTTGCTGTCTCATTTCTGCTCTGGTCTAGGTCATAGGCTTAGTCCTGTTTCTGTAAATGTCCCTGGTCTGGATCCACTTCCATGGGGCTCACCATACCAGGCTTCTCCAGCCCAGTTTGCTGGCTTAGTCCTGCTCCTGTGAAGTTTGTTTCCTAAGATCTGCTCCAGTATAGGTTGCTGATTCTGTATTGCTCTTGTGGAATTTGTTGTTCCAGGCCCACTCCAGTCCAGGTTGTTTGCTCACTCCTGCTCCTGTTAATTTGCTGCCTCAGGCTTCCTCTGGCCTAGGCCACTGGCTCAGTCCTGCTTCTGTGGAGTTTGCTGTCTCAGGCCTGCTCTGGACTAGGTCACAAGCTCAGTCTGTTGTATTAATTTCTAACAAGCAACCCTCAGTATGTTAAAATTATTAACTAAAATAAGATTTAAAAAGTGATTAACTATGCAAATACATATATACTGCTTGCAATTAGGCCACTCATTAATCTTTGCTAGTTAGAGCAGATTAAATTATATTTTTGCTTCCGTATGTCTCTCATATGCCATCAACCTAAAAAATTTCCTTAAAATACCATTTTATAAAAGTATTGCTAAATCATGGGTTTTAAACTAAAATCTTTCCTATTATGCATTTTCTAAATTAGCAGTTTACAGGAAAATTATAGCCATTCCTATTGTATTCTACAATACTATCTACCTAACAATGCTACAGTTGGTACCATTCTTGGAGGAAGGGAGCTGGGTCTTATCTGGAAGCTTCCCCCCTACAGACTAATTTTGATAGTACTAAAAGGTACTATGAAGCTACTAAGGGGAAAAATCAATAATGTGAGCTTTGATGTCCACAAATAACAATGATTTACATGACAAGAGATCCCCAAATTTCTGATAGTGGCACTTATATCACAGAGATAATAATTGTCTATTTGGACTTCACGCTTGGTCAATAGAAAGTAATTCATGTCTGATACTGAAAAACTAGTCAACTGCATGTGGCGGTTAGGACATAGAAGCTGTCCCAAAACAGTATAATTTCTGACTGCATTTTAAGTACTTATCCACATTTCTATAGATAAGTATTGAAAGGGTTCTTTGGTGAAAGGGTATTCTGGTGATTAGAGGGCCAAGAAATGAAACAAAAATTATACAGATCTCATGCAAGAGACTTATTTGGGCAGGGAACTTGAAAAGCCACCTGTGAGTGCAGATTAGAGAGAGACAGAGACAAACAGACAGAGATAGAGAGAAACTAAAATCATGCTGTACTATACATATATATACCATATAGGTATATTGCTATATATCATAATAAAAATTAAGAAAAAGAAGTCATGATTGAGATGAAGTTGAGAGCATGGAAGGAATTGGAGAGAGGAGTATGCGGGAGAAAAAATATAAATACAGTACTCATATGGGAAAGCCTAAAAAAGTAAATTGAAAACACTTAAACCTTCTATGGAGCACTAAGGGTTATTATAATTTCTCACAGTTCTAATAACTACCCATTTTTATCTCATAAACAGAGTTTATTTTCATATCTGTGAAGCACACCCTGACATGTATCACAGGATCTCTCAAACTTGATTCTCTCAATTTCCTTCTTTCATGTATGATACTGCTTACATAATACTTTTACTGTGTGTAGTTCATAGGAGTTTGGAGGGTAAGATATTTAGTCTTGAATACTAAAAGTTTCATCATGCTGAAATGTTAGTGGTCTTTATTTCTAAGTAATAGATAAAATTTCAGATATTGTACTTGAATAGTGAAATATATATGAAGCCAAATTATTATTGTTAAGGCATATATACTCTAGAGGGTCCATAGATTAACCTTTGGCATAGGTCTTCACAATGAAGTTCATGTGGTTTTCTTGGGAGTATTTCTGTGTAATTCCTTACATGTTCATTTCACTGGTTGCAGCAAATATCTGTGTAAGCAGATGATGAGTGAAAATGACCTACAGTTTACTGGTTTGGTTATAATAAGAAGAGACATGCAAGACACTAATGAGCGAGAAGGTTGAATTTAACCAATATGCTTGTGTTGATTCTGTCAGGTTGTTGACTCAAATTTGTCTTGGACCATGTGAAAGAATACACAGCTTTCAATCATCATTTTATATTTCCCAGACAGACAATTATGCAAGAACATTTTACATTATTTTTGTAAGTTAAGCTTTAATCTTTGTAGGAAGTTGGCATCATTACTATACTCACTATATTTAAAAAGTAATGAAGATTCTTAACTTTTAAGTAACTAGTTAAGAGTCATTGAAATAGAAATTAAAAATTGCAAGTTTCTATTATTACTTGAGCCTGTTTTATTGCATAATCTGAGTCATCAACCATTGCAGTGTATGGCATATTTTGAAAGTCACATGTTCACATCTGAGATTTTGAACTGTTAAGCTGTAAAGCCATGCATTTGTATTTGTTTACACATATCTGTATATACATATAATGCTAGAGATGGATGTACACATATATCAACTGGACACAGAATCCAATTCTCAGCAGTCTCTAGAGCTAATTTGCCCTAGGTTGTTTGATCACTCTATTTTTATAGCTGTGGATTAGTCTCACTGATTTTCCATTACATGCTTCAATGATATCCCATTGCAGTAGCACTCTGATAACACTGCTGTGGTTGCAGGAGATACATGCAAGGCTGGAGATGTGCAGTAGCCTTCTGGGAGTTGACTGAAGCAGTTCTCAGTGAAAGACTGTTGAGAAACATATGATGGTTCCATTTAAGCTTGTCACTCCAAATAGACAAGCCTATAGACAAAACAGGTTCATATTGTGCAAGACTTGAATTGAGTATAACTGATTCCTCTTGCTCAATTATATTTCCAGCAACTCTGATAATATGTTTAAGAGTTATTTGGTGCTACAACAGAGCATGCAGACTTCTGTGAGTCACAACCAAAACACAGACACAAGAAAGAATGAGAATTAATTACACATTATCTGTTTTAAAAATAATATGTTAGATTATGATACCCTTGTAGCAATATATTAGAACATGTATGTATATACATATATATTATTTTATAAACACATGTTCAAGTTTTTGTCATTTCTACCTCTAAAATCATGTTGACTTTGATGTATTTGAGCTGAAAACATGTCTATTTACTTTTTTATATTTATTTTTTATTTTTTTCCTTTTTTCTTTTTTGTATTTATTTTTCCATTCAAAAATTTACACTTTCTCCCCTCCTCCCATTCCCCTCCCACTCCCCCACTCACTCTCCTCCCCCACTCCTTAAGAGAGGGCAGGGAACCCTGCCCTGTGGGAAGTCCAAGCCTAGGAAGCTCTGCATCCAAATAGACTAGGGTCCCAAAAAGCTAGTACATGCAGTAGAAACAAGTCCCAGTGCCTTTATCAATGGCTTCTCAGTCA
>LOEQ01002984.1:4564-16716 GCA_001685075.1 Bramus lutescens | reverse complement strand
TGGGTTAATTAAGATGTGAGATTTAGCTAAGAAGAGGGTAGATATAATGGGCCAAGCAGTGTTTAAATGAATACAATTGGTGTGTTGTTATTTCGGGGTATAAGCTAGCCGTGCAGGAGCTGGGCCGGACGAAAAGCAGGCCTGCCTGCTCCCCTATTCACAACAATCTTGTGGGTTAATAATGCTAGTTTTAAAGAAAGGGTTATAAACCTTAATAGGACAGACATTTCACTGAGCAGGTGTTATCAGAAGAATGTTCTAGGAAAACCTAACATTTTTGAGATGCCTTACATAATAGGAAAAAGATGCATTACATAAGTAGTTTAAGAAAAAATAAGCAATGATGTAGACATAAGAAAATGCAAATTAATTAAATTTCCAGATTTTCGCGAAGCCAGGCAGTGGTGGTACACACCTTTAATCACAACACTAAGGCAGATCTCTGAGTTCAAGGCCAGCCTTGTCTACAGAGTAAGTTCCAGAATAGCCGTGGCTACACAGACAAACCCTATCTTGAAAAATAAAGAAGTAAATGAAATCATGAAAGTCACAGGTAAATGGATGGAACTAGAAAAGGTAATCCTGAATGAGATAATTCAGACTCAGAAAGACAAATATGATCAGCGCTTTGCTCAGCCATCACCCAAAAGAAGTGTCTACCTGCAGCAAATGGGAGCAAATACAGACAGCCACAGCCAGACAATATGCAGAGATTGAGAGACCTTGGAACACTCAGTCCTAACAGGATGTCTCCATTAAATCCCTCTCTGCCAAGGCTGGGAGAACCCTGAAGAAGGGAGGCAGAGTATAAATAAGTCAGAGGGGATGGAAGACACCAAGGATTCAAAACCTAAACACAACCAAAGCATATATGAAGTCACAGAGCCTGAGACAGCATGCACAGGGGCTGCAAGGGGCTGCACCAGATGGGGTCCAAGGGATGAAAGAACAAAAATGAATAGATGTCCCCATTCATAACCAAGAAGTTATCTCCAACTGATAACCATTTACATGTCACTGGGAAAACAAACCGCTCCTAAGAGTAGACCAAATGACCTACAGTAGAGGCCAACAGAAAGTGAATTCAGTGGCATATTTGAAGGCTCCTTGTCTCATCATGTCCTGTCAGTGCCTTTTATTACTTTTTTTCTAATTAGTATTTTTCAATTTACAAATTTAACATATATAATATGGCTTCCAGTTTTGTATTTTTATGAGATTCCTGAATATGTGAATGAGCAGGTCTTTATGTCTATTTTTAATTCTTGTGCTTTTTCTTTGTTTTTTTTTCTTCTATTTGTTTGTTTTGTACCATTCCAATTTGTTTTTATCTTATATTATTATGCTTTATTTTATTTTTATTAAATGAATATTAATAAAATATAAAAAATTTCAGATCTAATGGTGCAGTGGATTCATAGGAAGAAATGGGAGATCCATGGTCTGTTCTATACAGAAGCCTCTCTGCCATCAACCAAAGATACAGATTAAGCTTCCTGTTGTTCCACTAGAAAATGTTCTGAGAGTCCCAAGTTCAATGGAGAGAACCACTAATATATAATAAAAGCAAATACTGGAAAATGTATTTATTAGTCAACAATATCTTTTGTAGTTTAAATCTAAAATGTCCCCTCTAAAGTGCATTTCTTAAGACTTTGCCTTCAGGCAATGGTTTTTTGAGAATGATAGAATCTTGAAAATTATAATACCATTAATGGATTCATATGTTAATCAACTAATAGCTGAAGACACTTATTGGGATTTGGGCATGCTTAGAGGAAGTAGACCACAAGAGGGATCTATTTGATTGTGGATCATGCCTTGGACCTTACTTTGGTTATCAACCATGCATCCTTTCCACATTGTGATAGGCTTTGCTCCACTCCTCTGTGCCACCATGATATCCATCACCACGCACATCATATGTTTAGCCCTGATGCTGTGCCCTCTACTGGATTTTATATGCACACATTGCTGATGGGCAACAAAGATTTGTTTGTTTGTTTGTTTGTTTTCAAGTGCTCTTTTTTTGTAAGTTCATTTATGGGTCTTTTATTCATTGATTTATATATGTGGGTTTTTTATTAAAAAATTTCCACCTCCTCTCCTCCTCCCATTTCCCTCCCCTCCCCCTCCCTCTCCAGTCCAAAGAGCAGTCAGGGTTCCCTGCCCTGTGTGAAGTCCAAGGTCCTCCCCCCTCCCATCCAGGTCTAGGAAGGAGAGCATCCAAACAGACTAGGCTGTTTGAGCACAACCTAGCAGGAGTTCCTTTGTTTCACTAAACCTGCATGCAGCAAGTTAGTCCTTTTGTCTGCGAGGTCCCTGGCCAGCAAGTGGCCCTAATCCTTTACAAGGATTTATTTGTTAAACTGTGTAACTGCATAATATATATCTGTGATGAAGGATCACATCAAAGCAGAGAGAAAATGATTTAAAAATTGAGGTGCTGGCCTCAGTTATGCTTATAAAACTCTAATTCTTAAATTTCATTTCAAATAATTAATTTTAAATGGGAGGCTATGAGAATATGGAAAAAGCATAGGAGAAAAAAATTAATTTCCTTGTGTCAAAATAATTCATCAATAGCATGAAAAATATTGTGATAGGATCAAGCTTACCTCACTTTGAAAACATAAAATAAAACAAAAAATAAAAATGTTGCCTTGGTGTTTAATAGTGCAAACACATCTGTTTGCTCAGCCGTAGGATGATTGTGTTGAGTTACCATGACACCACTGGGACATTAAGAGACTTATTGTATTAAAGTTTTCATCTTTCAGGAAAATATATTAGCTACATCTCACTCAAATTAAATAATGGGAAGAAAGCTACCAGTTTTATTCGGAGACAGAACTAGTTTCTAGTGTACAGTTTGACCACTAGGTTCACTGTTTTGTATGGCTATTTATTGTCCCATCTTCAGAATTTAGGACATGATTTCACTCTTGCAACAAGCAATTCTGCAAAACTCTACCCAATGTATTGGCTTTATATTTCTCTTTACAGAAACAAAAGACTGATCTCCTTTATCTTATGAAAAAGATTTAAAAATTAGGAGATACAATATTTTGAAACAGCAATCTAGAATGGGTGTTCTGTTAGCTAATTAGTGAGTACTTATTAAACTCCTATATTGTTCTCAACTGTGGATCCTCACATAGATAACTCCAGAGATCCAATGAACATATGCTTCATAGACAAGCAGACCTTTCATGGTTATATATTTTTTTAATTTTCATGGCAGTTTAAGAATATATATTCATACATATATGGTACATGTTAGAAAAGTATTGTTAAAGTGTACAACAGTTCTTCTAACACCATTATCAATAAAACAAGAGATCTGGCAGGGGTGTGTAAAACTTATTGTCAGCATGTCCAACAGCACTTATCAATCATGGCCACAACAAAGAATTTTCTTTAGAACAAAGAGATAAATAAGAACTAAAGTGAAACTCATGATATATATACTGAATATAATCAGAATCATCATGTGAGATTATGACATTTTAAAAAAGAGCTTAAATTTTTATTTGTCTCCTAGTTAGAATCGAATTAATTTTAATATATTTTGCAAGAAGTTTTGCTTAATATGAAGAGAACAGCGAATCATAATGTTGAGGACATTATAGTACACATAAGTTATGATTAAGAAGAGAATTCTATAGGACAGAAGAGAAGAAACAACTAACAGGCAGCAATGCCTCACAGAGATGGAATTGGATAGTTGAGTTTAAAAAATAAATTGGATTCAAATATATGAACAGTTTTTATCAGCTATGTACATTTATGAGTTTTAAATGTGGCATAGATTTTTCTCTGATTCTTGATAAGCTCAATTATGGATAAAATCTAAGGACTTATGTAGAATTTATAGAAAAGATGGGAGAAATTCATTTCGAGGGAGAAATGGTAGAGTAATGAACAGAGACATCAGACATATCCATGAGGTTGCCCATATTCCAAAATCTACATGAATCACATGTGCATGATAGGAACAATGGAGTGATATAATAACAATGAATAAATGGAAGAATGTGTACTTCATCAGGAGAAGAGATGGGGGATGATATAAAATGGGACAGTGTGGGACAGGAAAAAAAGCATGCAACACTGCAGTCAAATATTTTGTGCTTGAGAAATGTTAATTTGTTAAAGAACATTGTGCAGAGGGGATTATGTGGTAAAGTTCCCGAGCGGGGAGATATAGAAAGAAGCTCTTGGCAATAATCTGCATGTGTGATTCCATATGCTGCCTCTTCTCCAGTGCACCGAGGCATGAAGTCAGGATGAAAGTTTCTGTATAAATATTTCTGCAAAAGAAATTCATCTTTTGGGCTTCTCCCTCAGCTCCAATTGGGTGTTCAGTTTTCTCTGCCCCGTTCAGCTGCTGAAATACCTTAAGTCATTAGATTGTGACAGTCACAATTCTTTTTATTACACAGTAGTTTGCATAATGCCTAGTACACCATAGGTGTTCAAAAGACATGACTAAATGACTGTGTCATGTAGTGTGTCACACTAGTAGCCAGTGAAGTTCTGAAATTTTAGAAGACATTGCCTGAAGTAACATGTACATACATATACTTTGTTAATATATCATAATCTGAAAAACTCAATATTTTAGGTCCTAAGTCTAAGAAAATCTTGAGAAAAATGTTAGCGTTTATTTGCTTTGTCTTGTGAACTGACCCCGGTCATTTGCACGCTAATGAAGCACACTACTTCTGAGTTATATCATCAACCCTTGAAAACTGTCTTGAAAATAATGTTCAATCATGATCATTAAGGTTGCTGACATAAAATATGCATTTTTTTATATATGGGCAGCAGATCACTTAAACATTGGATAATGGTGAAAGAAAATAAACCAAAAACATTTGTGCAGAGAAGAATATTTTTCCCATTTAGAAGTTCAGAGAACACAATAAGAAGACATAATTACTGATCATTAATAAAGGTAAAAAGAACTATTATGAAACAGTTGCACATAAAAATGAGTATTTACAATGAACTATGTGTATATATCACACAAGATAATAAATGAGAATTTAAAGTCCTGTAGTTATTTCACAGAATTACTAATTTCAAAAGTCCAGAATGTTGTTGAGTGCATGAAAAGTTGTTATGCCCAAAAGTATATTAAGTATATTGTCAATTCATAAAATAAATTATACAATTTTTTAATTAATAGGAAAATGCATATTAAAACCAATGCACACATATGAAGATCAATATGTATTAAATGTACATATGCTACCATACATACATAAATATATAATGTTTTTGTAAATATGTAATAGTAATAGAGTAAATAAAATGGAAAAGTATCCATCTAAAATATTAGTGAAAATGTGTAGCAATCAGACCTCCTTCTCACAGACATTAGGTAGGGAATATAGACTCTTACACTTGTTTTGGAAACCTGAAACTATCTTCTCAATTCAAGGATACATACATTAGAAATTAATATGCTTGTTCATTTAGAGGAGTGTCACAAAGAACTATTAATAAGACCCTGTCGTTAAAATTTACTCAAACATCCAATAATAAAATGAAAAATAATGTGAAAAGTGCTCAAGTAGAATCCTATGCAGCAAAATAATTAAAAAATTATAGTTGCATATACAAAATAAATGATACTTACAAAAGTAATAAAATCTGAAGAGGTAAGGCATAGATTATGTACTGTGTGCTTACATTTATGTGTCATCACAAACATGGCTTTGAAGTTAGGTTGATGGATACTTTGGGAAAGGGGCATTTGTGCTGAGCTTCTAAGGTTTGTTGACTGGTCTGATGAAACACACAGTGAATTCACTTTAAGAAAAAGAGATGTGGACTTGTGATTTGTGCTTTTAATATAAATGTTATATTTCAACATATTTTTTAAAATTTTGTCTTTTAATGTCAAAGCTTTGATAGCATCACTATTGCATTCAAATATAAAGTATATTTTTGTTGAATGAATAAAAATTAGGCTAGGAAGAAATGTATTTGTGTTCTTTAGATTTATAAAATTTGTCATTTTAGTAGTATTTATCTTGTTGGGTTTTAGTCTTATTATTCAACTATAGAGACAAATTGTCTTCAGTTTTTGCCATGAGAACGTAAAGAAATGTTCCCTACACAAATCTCTAAATATAAGTGATACATACAGCTTTGTTCATCATATCTTTCCTCACTGTGAATCTCATGCTGAGAACTTTTTATCCTGTAGAATTCCTGACAACTCGAAGATTCATAGATCTAACTCATAGATAACCAGAACAGGTTATATATTTATGGTACAAAATTTTCATCTTAGGTAGCCTAAACATATTGTTACTGTGAAGGAAATGATCTCTATTTCTTGACATTTGCATGCGTGTGGGTAGTTTTTATAAATACTTTGACCTCAAAGAAGAGGAACATGATTCTTATGTCCCCGGTTTTTAAGTGCTAGTTTAATATGAGTATACTGATTTCCTTCCAGAAACCAGGAGAAAGAAAGGAGAGAGAAATGAATCATCGTAGAATGATGACCACTACTGCAGTCAGATGATTAAGGGTGATATCAACACTACTAACTCCTGCTGGTAGAATGCACACTAGATACACTGTGACAGGATAGAAGTGGCACTCAGTCCCATGGCCTTTCTCCCACCTCTCATCCCCACTGACTAAACCCAAGAAAAGACTCAACTTCCAACAGATAAGCGTCCTCTGAATGTCCAAATAATATTCTTTAAAAATATTTTAGTGTCATTAATTAAACACAAGCTGAGTAATTGCCATTTTAAGAGGAGTACAAGGAAACACTGCAGAAAATTCCAATGTGTTGTCTCTGTAGGATGATGGAACTGAAAGCGAAAATTAGGAAATAACTAAGAGACAATGAAGCAGATTCTGATTACTGCTAATGAATTACTGCTAATAATTGTCACATAAAACAAAGGTATTAAACCAATGAAAGATTTTAATAACATGGGAGACCAAGAATAGAGAGAGCATTTAGAAACCCTCTTCTATATTTTTATTTCTCTAAATCTAATTGTATAATTTTTAAAGTGTTCAAGATATTACATGTGGACTATCTTAACAATAGAGAGGTGAAAAGAATACTTTTACTTACAACGCTCATAATTAGCATGTTACTTGACACAAGGTTATTAACTCAAGCAACATAAGTGGATAAAACACAGTAAGTTATGCATCCCTCTTCTGTTTATGTGAAATGCAAATTTAATTACCCATCCAGTGCTGTGTCTAACATCAAACTCAAGAGGTAGACTGGTATTTAAAGCCTGGCTGGTCATGCTTTCTTGCTCATCTGCTGAATTCCACTTCCTTTGATTTTTTCCACTGGTTTTGTATATGATTTATAGGTAACATAGGGAATGCTTAT
Source organism: Bramus lutescens (assembly GCA_001685075.1). Lineage (NCBI taxonomy): Eukaryota > Metazoa > Chordata > Mammalia > Rodentia > Cricetidae > Bramus > Bramus lutescens. The sequence continues at coordinate 9,329 of LOEQ01002984.1, read as the reverse complement.
CAAAAGTGGAAAAGATGGCAGAGAAGAATGTATAATGATAAAACTTTTCATGAAGCCTTGTGACAAAAATTTGTAGACAGACTCAATAAATTTATAATTCTAAAAGAAAAGGTTGGAAAACAGATGTTATGTATGTGGACATTTGGGGAGCAAATAGAATTAACAAATAAGGGCAATCTTTGAAAGAATCAATTCATTTGCAAGCAAAAATGTAAGAGAAGAGTAGTGGTTAGAAAGAAAACCAATTTCCAATATCAAATAGAATATTAAAAATAGCTTCTGAGTTATTATCTTTGAAGAAGTATGATACATTTGAATCAAGTCTATAAGTAAAGAAAAACTTATTTAGACCTTAGGTTTTCAATTTAATTTTCTTTATTAGTAAAGAGTTGGCAAGTGTGTGTCTGTCTGTGTGTGTGTATGTGTGTGTGTGTGCATGCGCGTGCACGTGCGAGTGTTCCCAGTATGATTGTGCATATAAGAAGGCAGTTGCCAGAGTCAGTTCTCTCCTTCCACATGTGATTCCTGGAGACCGACTCAGATCCTCAGGGTTGGTGGCAAGCTTCTTGATCAACTCAGTCATCTCTCTGAACCTTTGTCGTAGCTTTGGATCTCAAAATCCAAGTTTCACAGCATGGGCTCTATGGCAAGAGTCAACTTGGCTGCCTTACTCCTGAGATGGAGAAAAATTGGTGGTGTGAGTATTTAACAAGTAGTCAAAGCTTGAGCCAGGAATCAGAAACTTTGAACTTCCAAAGGACTGTAGAAGAATTACTTCTGTGAGCTAGCCACCAGTGATCTAATATCCTTTTAGGTCCCATTTCATAAAAGTTTAAATAACAAATAACTTTGCCCTGTAGGAAAAGGCATTGCTCACAGGTAATCCCTAACATAAGCAATTGAATGTTTATCTTGTAGCAGTGGTCAAATCATACTTATTACTAAAAATTCTGTTCTGAATAATTAAAATATCACAGATTATTACTTAAGGATACACATAATAGAAAATTTTTAAACTGAAGAAATTGAGCCAAGAAAGGAGCCTCATTGTCTCATGCCCCCTGTGTTCATTAATGGGTGAAGGAAAAGAAGGAAATAGAGAAAAGGGAAAGGGAAAGGAGATGAAGGAGCAAGGAGAACAGAAAACGAGATGAGTAGTGAGTACAGGTGAGGTGAGGAGGAAGAAGAGGGGAGAGGAGAGGAGATTGGGAGAAAGTGTAGGAGAGAAGAGGCAGAAGAATGGAGGAAGAGGAGAGGAGAGATGAGAAAAGAGAGTGCAGGAGAGGAGGGGGAAGAGGAGAGAAGAGGGAAGTGGAGAGGAGGAGATGAGAAAGTATGAAGAGAGGATAGTAGAAGAGGGAAGATGAAAGAAGAGAAAAATGAGAAAGAAGGGGGAGTAGGAAAGACAGGAGGAGGGAAGAGAGGACAGAGCTCAAGCAGAGCTAAATCTGGAGACGATCTGACGCAGAGGCCATGGAGGGATTCTGCTTACTGGTTTTCTTCACATATCTTGCCCAGGCTGCTTTCTTATAGAACCTAGGATTACCAGCCCAAGGGTAGCATCACCCACAATAGGCTGAGCACTCACTCATCAATCAGTAATCAATAAAATGACTTTTAGCTAGGTCTGATTGAGGCATTTCTCAATCAAAGTTCATTCCTTTCAGGTAACTCTACCTTGTGTTGGCATAAAACGAGCCATCATAATAGGCAAAATACAAAATGTGAAGGTCATTTTATTTGCAAAAAAAATGGTGCTGTAGAATGCAATTTGACTTACTACATACACTGTATACAGAAATAAACAAATAAGTATGTAAACAAGTAAATAAATAGCAATTGGGACTTTCATGTAAGATCTGAAGTCACAAAATCCCTAGGAGAAATCTTGATGTAGGTTTCAGAAATGTCGCAAAAGCATTGCCCCCCCAAAAAACCCCAAAAATATGAGTGTATCAAACTGAAAACCAAAGGAAATAGTAAAATGAAAATGTGATTTACAGAGTAGGACAAAGAATTTTCAAATTATGTATCTCATGCTCATTGATATGAAGATATATAAGGTAACTACAAAATGTAACAACAAATCAACAAATAACAAGTGGAGACTAGGCAACAATATGTTAAATTGATAAAGGACATTAATAGAGATTTTTCAAAGGGAAATTATTTATCATCAAAGAAAACCAAATCAGAAACAAAGCTAGGTACCACATCACACCTCTTTGGGTGACTACTATGAAAACACAAGAAATGTCAGATTCCCTAATGGCTAAGGATATTCAACACAATTTTTTCTATTTCTGCTTTTAAAAACTCTCTTTTTAGATCAGTGCCAAATTTTTAATTTGATATTTTTTAATTATTTGTTCTTTATATATTCTGGATATTAATCCATTATCTGATGTATTCCTAAAAATGATTGTCTCCCATTCTTTGAGGATCCTCTTTACTTGATCTGCCATTTCCTTTGCCATGTATATTTGATGAAGTCCCCCTTCTCAGTTGTTGGTCTTATTCCTGAACCTATATGTTGTAGAGTGCTGTCAATGTTTTCTTCTAGAATTTTAATTGTTTCAGGTTTCTCATCGAAGACTTTGGTCTACTTGGAGTTTTCTATGGGGTGATAGACATGGGTCTAAGGACCACCCAGTTTTTTCTCACCATTTGTTGAAGGAGCAGTCTTTTCTCTCATATGTATTTTTGACATGCTTGTCATATATCAAAGACCTGGAGATACTTACATGCGCTCATGCTTTTGTGTACATTTTTCATTGTGTGCCAGCATTATGTTGTTTTAATTATTGCAACATTGTACTATAGCTTGAAATCTGAAATGGTAATTCCTCCTTTGTTTTTGTTTGTTTGGTTTGTTGATTTGAATCAGGGTTGTTTTGGCTATCTCAGGTCTTTTGTGCTTCTGTATGGCCTCTAGAAAAGTGGTCACTTTTGAAATATTAGTTCCATTAATATAAGAACATGAATGCTTTTTATATTTTCCAGCATTTTTCTCAACTTCCACCACCACCCCGCCACAGATTTAAAGTTTTAATCTTAGAGATATTTCATCTCCTTGGTTAGGTTATTCTGAGATAGTTTATTTTCTTTGAAGCTATTGTGGGAGAAGTATTTTTGTACTCTCTCAAAACAGTTGTTACTGGTTAGAGAAAAACTACTGAATTTGGAAGTTGATCTTTATCCTGCCCTTTTGCCAAAGGAGTTGGTAATTTCCAGAAGATTCCTACTGCATTTTGTGATCTCTTGTGTATAATATGATATCATATACAAATAGGAGTGATTTGACTTATTTCCCTGCTTCCATTCCTTTAGTTTCCTTATCTCATTGCTCTAGATAATGTTTCAAGTCCTAGATTGAAAAGCAGAACAGGATAATGCTGGCTTTGAGTTCATCACATGTAGTGTTTATTACATAGAAATATGTTCTCTCCAATCCTTCATTCATGAAGGCATCTTAGAATTTTTTAAAGACCTTTTCTACATCTATTGAGATGATTGGAAAATGTTTAATATATAAGAAAGAGAACTAAGCTAGGCTTTTTATGATAGACTATTACCTAAATAACAAAGTCATGTATTCAGAATTTTTGAGGGCTATCTCATATTATGTCTCATGATAGTCTGTCATGTGAAGAAACGAGAATTCATCATATTGAAAGCATGAGGGAAAGTATAAATCCACACACAAATTCCATATACATTCATGTTATCAAGTTTTAAGAAAATTAGAAAGTCAGACATGGATTATGGATATACTGCAGCATTATTTCCAAGTTTCTAATAGTTTCTTGTGGGTATATATTGCTTTTATAAACAAAAAGGAAATTTATATTATTTTAAACAGTTTATTAGTTGAAACATACACATGAACTTTGGAAAACTGAATAGGTTAACCTTTTGTCAGAGTCACCTAAAAAGAGAAAAGATGTGGCTAAACAGATTTAAACTAAATTTACTTAGAGATTTTTCCATTAGAACTAAGGTTGTTCTCCACAGGTTTTGTCCTGTAATTTTTATTATATGCATTATCAGAGTAAGGCAATTGATTACAACAGGTTACAGAACGTTGCTAATTTAATAATGCCTGTATTTCTAACTCCTAAAAATTAATGTTTCATGAAAAATTCTAATACATTATTAAGTAAACAAAAGTAAGCCTATGCAAAATGTATACAGTATGACATTTAATTTTAACTACATGTAATACATTTTAAGCATCAATATATAAACATAAAGATATATGTATATAATATTTTTAAAGTTTTGTAGGATTTACATCAAATTGATCATGAGAGTCTTGTCTTCAGAAAGATCTGCAGGATGGGACCTGGAGTCAAGATCAGTAGAACTGCTTTGTGCTCTGTTTTGTTTCCAATATTAACACGGGGTGTAACTATTGCTTATGTGTAATGTTCAGTAACTAGATATTTTTAAACAGATTTTTTAAAAATGTCACTTTGGGCCTTCTATACTCACGTTTAAAAGAAGCAAGGAATGTGTGACGACTTGTGCAAATGCAGAGAGTATGTTCACTTGAGCGCACCTCTGGGAAGGTCAATGCACTCTACAAAACATTCCTGAAGCATTCCAAGTGCCATTTCCTTTAGCACATGGATCTGTGACCACAGAGTCACCTGAAAATGGTTAGCTGTGAGTCTCTACCCTACACCTGTAGTGATGAGGGGATCCGGCCTGCTTTTCGTCCCGCCCGGCTCCCGCATGGCTAGCTTATACCCGGAAATAACAA